>JALLAP010000729.1:0-15005 GCA_036939355.1 Thalassiosira profunda | reverse complement strand
TAAACATCGCCGTCTGATCCCCCGCCAAGTCATCCTCGCTCGCCCCAAATTCCAAATCGTTCTGCTGGACCCACACCCTCCCAATGTCCGGACGGGCGCAGATCTGCTGGCCCCCCAATCCGAATGCGCAGTAGGATCGTCCAAGATGGGGCATGGCAAAGGAGGCCCCGTCAACGATCCACCACAAATAGCCGTACTTCACGAAGGGAAATGCGGTATTTGCGACATGATCCGCCGTCGATTCGTTCACCCACTCGCTCGATATCACTTGTGCACTCTCTGACGCCATTCCGTTCTGCAAGAACAGCTGTCCAAACTTTCCCATCTGGGCAGCGGTGAGGCTCAAGCCGTGATACGAATGCTGCTGCCCGTCCCGGTTCATGCTCCAGCCGACGACGCTCGGGTCGATCCCGAGCGCAGGAAGCACTCTCTCTGACATCAGCTCCATTGGCTTCATTCCAGACCTCTCCTCGATGACGTAGGATAAGATATTCGACGTAGAAAGGTAGCTGAATTGGCCCTCCGTGCCAATCTCAGGATAACTCAGCGAACCCGCGAGGCTGCCGCCCCCCAAATCCTGCAGGTCAAACATGTTGAAATCGTTGGGACTGACGAGCCCCGACGTCATCGTGAGCATTTCGCGGATGGTAACGTTGGATACAAACCCGCTCTCCTCCACGTTGGGCCATACCGTTCCATCCTCATCTGGGAACACCTCGCCCAGCGTTTCGTCCAACGAGAGCAGCCCGTCGTCGACCAACAATCCAATGAGCAATGAGGTGGTGGATTTCGTGACAGAGAAGACGGGGTAAATTTCAGCCGGGTCGACGCCCTCTCTGTAGTACGATGCGGCGACCAAACCGTTCTCGATGAGCAGTCCGGCCCGAATGGACGGCTGGGCCGACAGGGCGTCGTTCAGCGCGGTGGCCCCTGGGTTGGCGTTGTGATCGTCTGCGAATTCCCCGCCCGAGGACAGATCGACGATCTCGCCCGTCTCGTGCCCGCCGGCCAGGGCAAGGGCGGCGGCCGTCAGTAGGAGCGGGAGCGCATGCATCGTGAGTGATTTGTGGTGAGCCTCGCTGCAGCGCCAGCGGAGGAGGGGAGCAGCGGCCGTTACTGCAAAGTCCACCGCGCGCGCTGCAGCAAACGTTGAGCTTGTTGAACGTAGTGGTGGGGCCCGGGGGGGGGGGCTCACTAGCTTCCCCTAACAAAGCCCCGCTGGCGGCAGATCCAAAGCTAGTGCGTTTGTTAGGAGGTAGGGCCCACGTGGGCGGCGCCCGCCTACGGGCACAACATCGCCCACTAAAACCAAGGCCAAGCCACACCCCCAACAACAACAGAACAACACAAACACGCGTCTGCTCAAACACCTTTGCCCCGACACCCCTTTGTCGTCACCGACCCCCTTACCGCTGCATTGCAACGCCTTAATTGCTAGCTCGCGCCCTCTACTTTTCATCGCGGCGTCGCGCGGTACCGAGCCTCCTACTACCCAGGGAGCGCCGGCCCACTCACTGCCGACACATACACACCCACACCCATCCACACACAACAACAACCCGCCCACACAGCCATGTCCACCCGCATCCTCCCCCTGGAGCTGATCGACAAGGCCATCGGCTCCCCCATCTGGATCCTCATGCGGGGCCAAACCGAATTGACCGGCATCCTCCGCGGCTTCGACGATTACGTCAACCTCGTCCTGGACGACGCGGTGGAATATTCGCCGGACCCGAGAGATAAAAGCGTGATTGTGAAGAAGGAGCTGAAGGCGGAGATATTGTTAAATGGAAACCACGTCGCGGTGATGGTGCCGGGGGGGACGGGGCCGGAGGACAGTTTGGCGGCGAAGGCGGCGGCGTGAGCTTCGTATCTATTTACGACACATCATGTGAGCGTTCTTCGGTGTTGATGTGATGTGGAGGGGAGATTATGGGAAGAGATACAACGGCGGGCGCAGAGTATATCTTACTTCTGTTGAGGGGAGGAGATGAATTAATCGACACGCGTGCCTATGCGGGGGGCTGTTGTCGTCAGACAGTGCACGCGAACCGAGGCCCAATCAGTGTTTTGCGAGGCTGCGAATGCTTTGGATTCCGTACAGCGAACATCTGAGAAAGTAACAACCTTCACTGTTATCTGTTCCATATCTTTTGGCGTACAATACACTGGCTAAAGAGCTCTTGCGTCTCTGTTTGTGTTTGTTGAATAAAAGGCTATGGTATCGAAGGATAATGCTTTCGTTGGGAGTCTGGGCATCCCTTCGCTTGCTCGATTGCCAGGTCACATATGATTCTTCAAAGAGACAACTAGTCACCACCAACCCTGCCTCGTTCTGTGCCTAGAGGAGCTCCAGGCACCCTTCCCTCTTGTGTCCCTCCTCCCCGCAATACGAGCAAACCAACGCATCCTCGCCGACCCCTCCCTTCGGCTCCAATTGCCCCAGCGAATACGCGCGAATGACCCTCTCCTCAAAGCAACTTCCCGAATACGGCCCAAACTTTGGATCTGCTTCGATGTCCAGGGGAACGAGGAAGTTCTCCCGCACGAAGCGGTACGCCTTCAATGTNAAACTTTGGATCTGCTTCGATGTCCAGGGGAACGAGGAAGTTCTCCCGCACGAAGCGGTACGCCTTCAATGTCCCCTGACCGAACGGCACCTCTCCTCGGCGACCGTAATCGAGGCTGGCCTGCATGTGCGCGGGAGGATCGTACCCGTCCGCATTCTTCCTGATCTTGCTCTTTCGCTCCTCTTGATCGGAATGGTAATACCTCCCCTCGCGGTCCTCCTCCACGCTGTCATCCTCCGGCGATTTGGGGCGCTTCTGCCCCGTGGGCACCAGCTTAGGCTCGTCCCGCGGAATCAGCCTCCGAGCGGCACGGGGCTTGAACTCGCCCGGCTTCTTGGAGACGAAGAAGCGCTCGATGCCCGCCTCGGGCGTGACCGTGGAGGGCGCATCGTTTGTGGATGATTGCGCTTGGGTATCTTTTTTGAGGTACGGATTCCTGACCTTCTTCGACTCCTTCGCGTCGGAGCCGGAGCCCATGTCCAGGCGGCGCTTTGCACTCGACATATCGCGGGATGTGGGATATGAGAGGGCGATCTGCAATAAATTGAGGGAAGAGGATCGTGCTTGGTGCTTTTGGCGTTGAGGGGAGTACGGCGGATTTGCTTGGGGCCGAAAAACTCCCCCAAAAGTTTTGTGTTCTCGCTCCCCAAGCCACAGCACCCTCTAGCTCTCTCCGCGGCGGTTGCCTCGTCAAACCGATCGCAGGCTACCTCTTTGCAAATGGGCGCCTGCTTCGTCAGCCTGGTCGCATTGCTTTCACTGGGCCTCCTGGCGATTTCGCCATCTGCCGATGCCTTCGCTCCTCAGCCGTCGGTATCCTCTCGCAGAGGGATTGCACTCCACGCCTCCGACGATGCGTCCAAGGAGAGGAGGCCGTGGGAATTCTTGCGGTTCGTGAGCCAGAGCTCCAAATTCGTGACGCCTCCGCCGCTGCCGTTCCTTGGGGGCGGGAGAAAGGGCGAGGCGCGAAAGGCTGCACCAGGCGAGACGCTGTGGAGCCCGTCGTCTTCAGACAACATCTTCAGCTTTGCGCCCCTCGACGATGTGGTGATGGGCGGAGCTTCCTCCTCGACGGCAGACAACAATACTGGAATGTGGAGCGGGACCGTGACAGACGCCAACAGCGGCGGCTTCGTGGGGATACGGAGCACTCCCTTCCGGAACGGAGCTGCTTTGGATATGAGTGGATGCAAGGGAGTGGAGCTGAGGTTGAGGAAGGGGGGTGGAAAGAGGTTCAAGTTCGTCGTGAGGGATTCCACTGAGTTCAATGGGATTTGCTGGACGACCGAGTTCGATGCAGGGGGGACGGTCCAGATACCTTTCTCGAAGCAGATACCGACGGTATTTGCAAAGACTGTTCCTGGGACATTATTTGACGAGAAGAGCGTGGTCGGCTTTCAAGTTGCGTACTCGAAGTTCGGATTCGATGGGCAACTCAACAAGAAGTTTGACCTTGGAGAATTTGCTTTGCAAATACTTGAGCTGAAGGCGTATTGAGAGCAGCCCTCTTCTGTAAAGTACATACTCCAAAGTAACTTGTGTGTTACTTCAGTCAACTCTACAAAGGTCTGTTGCAGAGGAGAGAGGTGCAGCGGTGTGCAAGTTCTACGCACACTTAACGCTTTGGGTCTGTTGTGATAACGGGGGTTGAGGAATGAGCGATACCCAATCCTCGCCCCCAAAGTGAAAGTGGCACCTCGTCCAGCGAACTGTCCCCGACAAATTTCTCCATTGGACAATTGGACATGTGGCGCAATTCGAAAGAGCAAGGTCTTTACATTCCGTTCTTGCGCTGGATCCAGCTGGCCACGTGGGTTCCCCACGCGAGCGGTCCGCCGAAGCCCATCGCCACATATTGGGGCTTGACCCAGGCGCCGGACTCGACCATGCCGGGCTCCCGAAGGAGCAGTCCCGACTGCACGCAGGAGTAAATGCACGCACCCAAGCAGATCATGGAGACGACGGCCAGGACGCCCGATGGCATCTTGGACATGATGGGTCCGAGGACCTTGGACGGGGGGTCTGCGAAGGAGAATTGCAACGTGAGACGTGATGGCAGAAACAAGTTACACCCTCTAGCCAGCCGATTGATGATACTCACACTCGCCCTCCCAGGTCATATCCTCGGCCATGAAGAGGCTGGTGGAAGTCTCCTCGAACTTGGGCGCGAAGGAGGCCTGGTGGACCCGGGTGGCGGTCTGGGCGGCCGGGACGAAGGCCGACGAGATGGCCACGATGGCGGCGAGGAGGACGAGGCTGAGCTTGGCCATTTTGAGATAGTTGTGTATTTTCTCTGCTGACGAGAAGGCGGGGTGTAGCGCAGATTAGCAGAAGGACATAGCAATGCACGCATAATGAGAGCATCATAAATCCCTCAGCACTCGGTGTTGTAATGCAATGGACGGGTTCGCTGCCATCCAACCCTCACATCTCCCTCGAGGACCGACGACTATTGATGAACACCAACGCCGTCTACGCCGGCCAAAATTGCAACCCCGAGCGAAATACCGCCCGGTCCCTTGTAATCGAGCCCCAGCTCAGGTATCCACCGCCGCCATGCCTCTCTCTTGAGGCCGCCGCGGCGCCATGGTTCACCCACCTGCAAACAAAGTGCGAGTGCGTGTTGCTGTCTCGAGGGGGGAGTTCCTCCGTAGACTGGATACTAATTCCTACCGTAGATTTCACAAATCTTGGCTTTTTCAGAGTTCAACCAAGGTACGTAGAGGCATACTACGTACTACCTAGCTACCTTGCTGCCCCCGCGGCCGAGCGGCGAGTTGCTTGGGGGTTGGAGCGTTGAGCGTTGGGCGCCGCGAGCTGCACCGACCGTGGCGCTGGGCACGATTGTTCACTCACGCACTTTGCAACCTCTCGTTGTTTGCAACGTTCGTTCTCGAGAGGATCGAGCGCCACAGTTTGCCCTGGCTACAGGAGAGTGGACCAAGCCGGTAGCAGTGCTGAGCAACTCGAGAGCTCTACACCATGACGGGGTCGGGCAGCGCCGGCGCCGACGAGGCCGAGCAGTCGTCCGTCACCAAGTCCATTATAACAGCAGTCGACATTCCCGTCCAACGGCAGGTCACGCCCCGCCCGTCTCTGATCATACTGTGCATATTTGTGCTGCCAGTGGCGGTCATTTTCGCTCTGATGCCCTTCGCCTCGAACGTCCAAACCAACGTTGAGCAGAAGACTATTGCCAGTGTAGAAAAGTCGGCAGCGGCGTTGCACATCATATCAGTAGCCGACAAGTTGACCGATGCGGTGCAACCTTTGAACAGATCGTCCCTGCTTTATGGAGGAGTTCCGTTGCAGATAGTCATCGACGGGGATGATAAATCCAGGAAGGATTTGGTGTCTTGGAACACAGACACTCTGCTGGCTTGGAAGCATTTCGTCAAGGTCGATGTAATGAGAAAGGTTGATGCTATGGTTCCCTCGCCAGACGACCTCGTGTTGTTCGCAGATGCATTCGATACGCTTGTGACGATCTCGGCGCACGAGATTGTCCATCATTTCAACGAGCTCGAACGAAAGTACAACCTGACCAATGCAGTTGTTTTCAACGGTGCCGGAAGCAAGTGCTTTCCCTTCGAGATGTGGAAATGGAAACTTGACGAGGGCGTAATGCTGTCAAACGGCGCCAATGCGACCGGGAGAGAAATATGTGACGGTTTCCGAGCTCGGTTCGGGGGAGACAATCCATGCTTAAATTCGGGCGTGTATGTGGGAAGAGCACGGGATATTGCCGCCATCAACCAATTTGTGTGGGAAAATCGGGGCGCAGCTCGAAGAACGGATCAATCGTTATTCATGCAAGCTTCACACGCGTACCGCAATATGATTGTGGACTCGAACAGTACGTTTTTGACAGTAACACATTTGCTGGATGTACAGGATTCGGAGTTGTGCGCATCACGCAATGTCAGTGGAGGTGTGTTGCATTTCACTGGCAAAAACAAGCCAGAATGGATCGCGAAATGCAGCAAATTTTACCTTGCCCAATAAACTAGAGCGACTGGAAAGGGTTGGTAACTTTTGCTTCTTCACGCCGATCACGCGTTCCCATTTCACGTGAACTCGGCAGACCAAGACCAAGTTTGGCTTTGCCTTTGCTTGGCAGAGGCACTCATAATCCGAGTAGCAAGCAACTCGACAGCATGGCGGGCACCGGCGAGCAACCTGAAGCCCCAACGTCCATCGAAATTGCAACCACGGTCGCCGATGCCAACGAGCAGCTGCCCGCCCCCACTTCCATTGGTTTCACAGGCGCCGACGAGGACCAGCCACCCGCCCCCGCTTCGATCGCAAAACCGCGGTCGCCAGTGACGTAGAGCAGCCGCCCGCCCCCATGCCCTTTGAAATTGCAACGGCGGTTGCTGGCGCTGAAGTGCAGCCGCCCACCCCAGCGTCCATCGAAATTGCAACCGCGGTCGTCCCGCCCGGCCTACATCCGCTCAGATCCTGCCTTCGATATCGGATCATACTGTTCATGATAGGTTTGATACCGGTGGCTGCCGTTTTAGTTCTGCTGCCCTTCTTAGCTTCGATCGACATCCAAAACCCCTACATTGACGAATCGACGATACTCACATTCGGCATCATTGTTTTCATATATGCCACTATGAGTTTGGCTTCAAGATGGTTGCAATCATAACGAGCTCATTTTGACGCAACTGGATGATTGTGTAAAGCTAGCTCAGCGTCGGATATCTTTCTTTGCTCCAAGAAAATCGCATCTTTGCCTATGCAGAAACCTGCAACCCTCATCAGGAAGGTGGCCATCCACCAGGTGCTCNAAGAAAATCGCATCTTTGCCTATGCAGAAACCTGCAACCCTCATCAGGAAGGTGGCCATCCACCAGGTGCTCCGTTGCCGCTCGGATTCTGCATTTGAGACATCATTTGCATCATTTGATTCATCTGGGCCTGTTGCTGCTTGATCATCTCCTGCATTTGTTCATAGGATGGATTGTTGCCAAGTGGATTGTTTGGTGCATTGGGAGGAGCCATTGCAGGCGCCGGCACTGATGGCGGCGGAGGTGGTGGAGGCTCCATCGGTGGAGGCGGCGGCGCCATAGGTGGCGGAGGAGGCAGGGCCGAGCTGCCATTGCCGCTGTTTCCGCCCATTGGCCCCATTCCGAATGGATCCGACGCTGGCATTGATGAGGTACCTGAAGGCGGCGGTGGTGGAGGCGCAACTGGCATTTGAGGGACGCCCACACCAGTGGCGCCACCCATTGGGCCCATTCCATACTCATCTGTTGGTGGTGGTGGCATTGATAGGGAATTCAGATCACTTGCGTTGAAAGCAGAGCTGGGAGCTGCGGTTGATGGTGGAGCCAATGCAGCGCCGGATACTGAAAGCAGGTCGTCCAGCGCCGAAGTGTTCGAGGCAGCTCCACTCTGCATAATAGGCTTCTTTTGCGGCGCCGACTGCTCGCTGGAAACCACACCAGCGAACAATCCAGCAGCCATCTGCATCTTGCGCGATTGTTCCGCTTCTGCCTCTTCGTCAAGAGGCGGCTGCGGGGCCTCAATTGGGGGTGGTTGTTGCGTGGGTCCTCCCATGCCGGTCACCAAACTCGGGCGCATGCCAGGTGGGTTGGTGTTGCTCTGTACGTTGTTTGCTGGAACCGATGAACGGGCAAAGCTAGGCTGGGGCGCCGAGAAGATTTCTCCTGCAGGTGCTGCGTCATTCCCAACATACGACATGCCTCCAAAACCCAAGAGGTCATCAGTGCCTCCAACCACGTTGTTTGCTGGTGTGCTGGCCCCTCCAAATACATCGGTTGGGTTGTTATCGAATCCCAACAAGTCTGCCCCGCTGCTTCCACCTGCCCCGTCAGTGGGCGCAATTCCCCCCGATGCATCTCCCAGGAGGTCACCCTCGAGCAAATCCCCAACCTTCTCCTGCTGTTCCCGTTTCATCTCCTCCAGATAGTCCAGCGCCTCCTGCAGCGCCTTCTCCTTCTTCAAGAACACTGGATCGGTCTCCGCATGTCTCTGCTCCAATTCCTGGAGCTGCCTCGCTCGCGCGGACGGATCGTCGCAATATCCCTTCTTCATCGAGGAGATCGCATTCTTTCGCTTGTTCTTGTGCTGCTCGAGCTCGTATTTCGCAGACTTTATCATATCTTCCAAGCTGTTGGCCGCGCCTACGACTGTCCCTCCCCCCGAGGCGGCGTATCCTCCACCAAAGCCGTCGTGGGCGCTCGCCCCAGCCAGGTTCGAGCGCGTCTGCTTCATCCTCTGCTGCTCTTGCCACTCCTTCTGCTTCAATTCCCTCTCCTCCGCGGCCATCTTCTGTTGAAGCAATCGCAACCGCGCGTCGTCCGTGATGTATCCCACCTGCTTGGCACTCCCGATTGGCACCAGCGACTGCTGGGCAAATTGATTTCCACTCTGTTGCTGGTTCCTCAGCTGCATCAGCCGATTCCTGTCCATGACAACCTCGTACAGCTTGGCGGCCGCCTCCCTCACTGGGTAGCCCTTGTCCACAGATCCCCCCCGCATCTTGAGCATGGCCGCAGACGCTTTTGTGCCAAACTGCGACAACTGCTGTCCGATCCCTTCCATATTCAACACCACATCGTTGTCCACCCCGCTCGCCTTTCCATCGTTGTTGAGTATTTGCTCCACCATTTTCTGCTCCACCAGGGCCGTATTGAGATTACTCAATGGCACCAGTGCGTTCTCTATTCTGTACAACAAATTAACGTCGGTGACGCATCCCTCGCTTCCGTGCAACAAAACGTGCCGGATCAGATGCAACGTTTTGGACAACGCCAGCACCGAGTGCTGCACAAATCTGCAGAGCGTCGCATCCAAGAGCAGTTCCCACAGCTCCCCCGCAAGGCTCTCCCCGTGCGTCCCTCCCCCCACCCCGTTCGTCACGGTCCCATCCAGCCCGTAGGAATTTTTGTGGCCGAAGGTGTAGCTCGCCGCCCGGTTCATGTCCAGGGTGCTCATGTACTCCACCGCATCGTCGTACAGCGAGCGGGCCAAAGTGGATTGGATCTCGGTGGCGCCCCGCGCGGTGGTGACGTTGAGGAGCCGCTGCAATTTGGCCTGGGCATTTTGCGGCCCGCACGT
Source organism: Thalassiosira profunda (assembly GCA_036939355.1). NCBI lineage: Eukaryota > Bacillariophyta > Thalassiosirophyceae > Thalassiosirales > Thalassiosiraceae > Thalassiosira > Thalassiosira profunda. Next base: position 5,343 of record JALLAP010000729.1, on the reverse strand, counting down.
GGCGGGGAAGACGTTCAGCGCATTGTTCAGGGACAGGGCGTTGGCGGCCCCGGCGACGTTGGGGTTGGTGAACATATTTTGGGTGAGAGGGGCTCGCAGCTAAGCAACCAATCAGCCTCAATACCAGCCCTGTGGGTAGTGCCTCGTCTTAGGAAGTCTGATCAACAGAGAATATGGACCGAGGCCTCCGCCCCCGCAGCAAAAAACGGCAGCCGTCCCACACGGTCAACAGCAGCCCCGCTGCCCCCGCTCCTTCCGTCGCGATGGACGGGTCCACAAGGTCGACAACGACACGACGTTTGTGCAAAGGGGGGTGGGTAGGCTTCTGGGTTTAGTGGGGGAGCGGGGGCCCCCTCCGACGGCACGTGGGGAGGCCCCACTAGCTTCCCCTAACACAGAGCCCCGCTGGGGCAGATTCAAAGCTAGTGCCGTTTGTTAGGAGGTGGGGCCCACGTGGGGAACCCCCGCCTACGGCACGAAATCCCCCCACTAAACCCAGAAGCCTAGGGGTGGGTTGCGCAAATTGGACTCTATTGTACGACGTAAATCTAGGTAGGTACGTACTTACCTGAGGCCGGGGGCAGTTTTGCAGTGTGCAAAATGCACCACAAGATGATGTGAGCGCAGCGCTCTCACTATCCACTACCGCCGGAACAATGGACGACGCGCGGGTGGAGCTGGCGGGAGATGACGACGCGCCGCTGCCGCCGGCGCAAGTCGCGGCGATGAGCGAGGATTCCGACGCCAAGAGCAAGAGAAAAGGGAAGGTGGAGCTGATGCAAGATGAGGAGGGCGAAGGCCCCGGGTTCGGTCCGGGGACGATCGCCTCGGCTCCCGACGCCCTGGATAAGAAAATTGCGATGAAAGGAGGGAGCATCGCGCCCAAACCGTCCGTCGAATCAGACACAACGGGGACGAAAGGAGGGAGCTCGGGCACCCGGGGCACTTTTGACGAGCGGCTGCGCGATAAACTGCAATCGAGCAGAGAGGATGATGATTCGATCCACCTCCCCCCAGACGAGGAGATCGAGAGCAGCGAAGCTCGCGGCTGGGATGACATCCGTTCCGCTCCGAGCCATAGACGGGAGAATCCGTCGACCGTCAACCTACCGGGGAGTGCAGCTGCAACGAGGCCCCCGCCGCCGTCGATGATGCCCAGGGAGCCCAGCGCGCCGCTGTTGACGGCCACTTTGGTTACCGACGAGCCGGATCCGGTGATCGACGCGGTGGCCGTCCGCATCGAGGAAAATGAGGAGCTCCCTTGGTGGAGGAAGCACCAAAAAGGCATCCTGTTGGCCCTGACAGCATCGCTTCTGGCAATCATAGCCTTGGCGGCGGTCCTGGGGACGACCCTGTCCTCGCAGGGCGAGGATGTGTCGGAGAGCTCTCCGACGGAAGTTTCTCCACAAGCTGCCCCGTCGGCGCCCCCGATTCCAGTACTTGTGGCCCCTGAATTTGTCACATATCAACCAACGACATATTCACCAACGACATCTTTCAGCCCAACGACTTCAATACAGTCTTTGGGCGTGGAGCTGGTTCCCGATGAAGAATTCATTTACCTCTCTGAGTGGGTCAACGAAAACGTGGCAGTGTACGGAGATACTGCGGTGGTGGGCGCGCCAGCCAATGGTAACGGACAAGGGGTGGCCTTTGTGTTTGTGAAGGATGGAAAGGATAACTGGTTGCAGCAGGCTAAGCTGGAGGATCCGGACGGGGCTGATTGGGATCAGTTTGGACTCAGCGTGGACATTGATGGCGATACAGTCATTGTCAGTTCGATATACAACGATGGCGGCAGAGGATCAGCGCATGTGTTTGTCCGAACTGGAGCTGATTGGACCTATCAGGCAAGACTGGTTGCGCCCGATGGAGACGCTAACGAGTGGTTTGGCCAAAGCGTGGGAGTTCATGGAGACTATGTGGTGGTGGGTGCGCATGGAGATAGCGACAATGGATTTGAGAGTGGATCTGCCCATGTTTTTATCCGGAGCGGAGAGAATTGGAGTTATCAAGCACAGCTCCTAGAACCCGATGGGCAGCCCTTGGACTATTTCGGGCACAGCGTGGCGATATACAACGACTACATCATTGTAGGTGCGCATGGAACGGTGACAATAGAGGCTACGGAGTGGGGTTTTACGAGGACTCCGTCAGGTTCCGCTCACGTATTTGTCCGAACTGGGGTTGACTGGCAGCACCAGGCAAAGCTGGTGTCTCCAGATGGGGTCACCGGTGACCAGTTTGGGGAGAGTGTGGGGATCTATGGAGACACCATTGTCTTAGGGTCGCATTTGGACGTTGACGGCGGAGATTATAGTGGAGCAGCCCACGTGTTTGTCCGAAATGGATCTGAATGGCAGCACCAGGCAAAACTCCTGGCCCCGGATGCAGAAGAATACGACTACTTTGGGAGCGCCGTTGCAATTCATGGCTCTCAGATCCTCGTCGGTGCGCATGGCGAGAATGGCTGCGGGTCAGCTTATGTGTTTGCCCAGGACCAGAATGAATGGTCGCATCAATCAAAAATCTTTCCCCCGGATACAGTTGACGAATTTTGGGGTCGCAGTGTTGCCATTCACAACGGCACTGCTCTTGTCGGATCTGCTTACAGTGCATATGCGTTTTGAGGTCAGTAGCTCTGGCCTGACGTTTTGCTCTAGTTCAGTTGACATAGGTATTACTTTACGCCACCGGCTTCATTTATCGCTTCAATACTGTACACAAAACAATAGCACCATACAACATCAATGCACACTTCTTCTCAGGTCTGCCTAGCCACGTTTGATGTCCTTCAGCTCAAATCCATCGCCCTCGAAAGCGGGCGGGGCGTAGTAAATGTCCCTCGCCGTGAGTGCCTTCGGCTTCGCCACCGCCCCCACCGACGGCGGTATCGGCCCCACGTCGAACCCCCCGCCGCCCTTCAGGTTCCACCCCTCGTCCTCCCGCGCCGACCGCAGCGCCTCCTCGAGGTCCCAGTTGCTCAGGTCCAGATAAGCCTTGGCCTCGACCATTTCCATCTCGGGCATCTCGGCCACGAATGCGTACAGCTTGTATTCTGTGGAAGTTTTGTCCTGCGTCCGAACCATCATTCCCTTAGGCGCCTTATCATTTGGTATTCGCAGCTTCTTGGGCGCCATCTGGAGGGTGTTTCCGGAGAAACCGTTCGCCATTCGCAGCTTTGTGACGGACGTTTTGTACGCCAGGCACAGTCCCTGGAGGGTGTCGGTGGGTAGCACCACGTGCTCAATGTAGGCATCGCCCGTCGACTCGGTCAATACGAATTTGTTCTTGAGCACCGAGGGCGACACGCTGCGGAACGAGCCGCAACCGGAGATTGACCCATTCAACGAAAGGAGGATGGCCGAGCCGGATCGTTCTGAAATGAGCTCCCACTGGGAGTCGCTGCCCACGCTGTTCATGACGCTGGATACCTCGTCCGCGTTGCTCTTTTCCTCGGAGATATCATCGCCTGTGAGGAGGCGTCCCCGGTGGACGGGCACCTCGGCATCAAATTGATCCGCGTCCTCCCGCGAGGAAGCCAAATCTTTCTCCTTGTGTTCCTCCTCTTCGAACGTCAAAGACTCCAGTTCTTTGTTGATTTGTTCGTCCTCCTTCTTCGTTTTTGTTTTGGTGCCGTGATCCTTCTTCTTGGTCTGACGCTCACAAGATGTGTCAGCCTTCTTCTTTTTGCCGCTTCCATCAACCTTCTCAGGCTTCCCCTCCACTTCATTCTGACTTTCCTGCCCCTTCTTCTTCGACTGTGTCTCCTCCTTTTGGGGGGCAATCGGGGGCCTCTCCGGCTTCTGCAGCATCTTCCTTAGCGGACTGACCGGAGGCGTGACGGCGATGGGCTCCCGCGTCATCGTCAACTCCACCCGCTCGCCCTTGCGCTCGACCACCACTTTCACGTCGGTCCCCTCCGGGCCGCGGATGGCGCTCGCCACATCGTCGGGAAGGTAGGGCCGGTCGCCCCTCCCAAAGTTCCGGCCGTCGACCTCGAGGACGACGTCGCCCTTTTGGAGGCCGGCCTTGCCGGCGGGTCCGTCGGGGTGCACCGAGTCGACGCCGATCCGATTGTAGACGGGCTTTTTGGAAGACTTCGAGGACGACCCCGGGGCGGGCTGGACGATGGTGAGGTTGACGCCCACGCCGTAGACGCCGCCCGGGGTGATCTCCTTGGCGACGCGCTCGGTCCACGATGCGAACCGGCCGCGGATGCCCTCGGCCATCGTAGCGGGAGGTATCTTTTTGCAATGCAAGCGAGGCGGATATGTGTGTGGTGTGAATTGTGAGCCAAGCCTCCCTACGACTTCATTGGCAATTCAGCGGCACCGATGCAGGGCATGGGGGGCTCAACCTCTCGCGTACATAGGGGCTGCGTGGTCGTCGATGCTTTTGTTCTTTGACACTTGCCATTTTTTTTTGGCGGACTGGCGGAATTGATGGCATGGTAAATTTCTACGCTCTGGAATCAGTACAATGATACGACATTTTGACCCTCGGTACTAATGTCACATGTACTTCCACGCGGAGCCTCATAAAAGAGTCAGAGCTCCCGATTTTTGCGTCGAGCGAATTTGTAGCGAATAATTCATCGACCATGCGGTGCATCCTCCTATCCCTCCTCGCCGCGACGGCGGGGGCCTTTGTGGCCCCGCCGGCCGTCCGACCGACTGCCTCTTACCTCGCCGCGTCGACCATTCGCATGCCGGAGGATCCCAACGAGCCCGACCCGGAGAAGCCGGCGCCCGCCAAGCCCCCCAAAGCGCCGCCGCTCGTCCCCACCGTCGAGGGCGCGGGGGGACAGCTCGACGTCGTGTCCCGCTTGCTGAAGGACCGCATCCTCCTCTTGGGGACGGACGTCAATGACGAAGTTGCAAATGTGCTGGTGGCGCAATTGCTGTATCTGGCCAACGAGGATCCCGAGAAGGACATCACGCTGTACATCAACTCTCCCGGGGGCAGCGTGAGCGCCGGCCTCGCCATTTACGACACCATGCAATTCATTCCGTGCGACGTTCAGACCGTGTGCTTCGGCATGGCCGCGTCGATGGGGGCCTTCCTCCTCGGCGCGGGTGCGCCCGGGAAGCGCAAGTCCCTCCCCAACTCCCGCATCATGATCCACCAACCCCTGGGGGGCGCGCAGGGCCAGGCCGCCGACATTGAAATCCAGGCGAAGGAAATTCTGTTCGTGAAGGCGTGTTTGAACAAGTACATTGCCCAGTATTGCGATCAGCCGGTGGAGAAGATCGAGGAGGACACGGACCGGGATTTCTTCATGACGCCCTATGAAGCGCTGGATTACGGGATCATTGACGAGGTGATCAAGACGAAGACGAG
>JALLAP010000728.1:0-10898 GCA_036939355.1 Thalassiosira profunda | reverse complement strand
CGTACATGCAGCGGGCCGGCGGCAGCGCGGACGGCGCGGATCTGAAGGGAGGCGCCAAGAAGAAGGGCCCGACCTTCTTCCAGTTCGGTGGGAAGAAAAAGGCGGAACCCGAGCCGGAGCCCGAGCAGAAAAAGACGAACTGGTGGACCCTCAACTAACTTCTTGGTGCGACGCGTGTGTAATAGGTGCTCGGAGCTGTCAAATTGCGAGCAGGGGAGAGTGGAACGGTGTTATGAGACCTGCGAAATGGTGTGGCGTGAACAGGGGGCCGCATTTGCTAATATAACATCATCACGAATACAAAGGATGCAGGTATCTTTATTTGATGGAGTGACTGTGACGATTTCTATTGTATTCTCAATTTCACGGAGCCCCGAGGATGAGCGCCAAGATCGCCATTCGTACAAACATCCCATTCTCCATCTGCCGGAAGTAGCACGCGCGCGGATCAGCATCGATCTCAGTTGCAATCTCATCCACTCGAGGAAGTGGATGCATGACAATCATCCCGGGCGGAGCCGACTCCATCAACGATGCATCCACCACGTAAGCACCCTGCGGTTGATTGATATAAGTATGAGCAAGAGATGAAGGCGATAAATCATGCGCATACGATGTGCACTCACCTTGACCTTCTCGTAAGCATCCGCGCTTTCGAACCTCTCCTTTTGCACCCTCGTTACATACAGCACATTGGCGCCCTGAACTGCCTCCTTCATGTCGGTGTACTCCTCTTGCTTTGCATTTGGGAAGTTCGCCACATACTCCTTCACATGGCTTGGCATTTCCAGCGATGCAGGGGCACAGTATCGCAGCACCAACTCGTGTTTGATCGAACTCCTCGCCAGTAGCTTCGCCAGAGAGTGTACCGTGCGGCCGTGCTTGAGATCTCCCAGGAGGACCACCACCAGCGGACCCTCGAGTTTCTGCTCATTTTTGCTATCTCCATTTTCCACATCAAGGGATACGCCCAGTTCGTCCCAGATAGTAAAGGTGTCCAACAGAGCCTGGGTTGGGTGCTCACCAACTAATCGTAGAGTGAAACGTTGTTCAGTTGATTTGCAAATATCATATGTGCACAAATCCAACATACAATGGAACGTACCTCCATCACCCGCATTGATCACTGGTTTCACCGTCCCTCCGCCCAATGCCACCCTCTGCACACTTCCCGTCGTGGGATGGCGCAACACCGTCACATCCGTGTAGCACTCCAAGCACCGGATCGTATCCTCGAGACTTTCGCCCTTTTTCGAGGCGGAGGTATTCCCGCCCTTGCCCCCATCCACGTGAATGAAGGTGCCGCCCAAGCGCATCATCGCCGCCTGGAAAGAGCACGAGGTGCGGGTGCTTGCCTCGTAAAAGACGGAGGCCAAGACGCGGTGTTGCAAACGGTTGTCCCCTCCGTTGGTGCGCACGAGCGTCCGCATGGATTGGGACGTCTGGAAGAGGAGCAGCAGCCCGGAGGTGGAGATTTGGGTGACGGAAATGAGGGGCGCGTCCTTCCAGGACTTTGGGTCGGAAGTGAGGCCATTGGCAAGGCCTCCCAGGGCGGTGGACGTGGCGTTATCGCCCATGGTGCATGTGAGTTTTCCATTCCTCTCTCTCACTCCTTCGCTCCCTCCGTCTCATCCCTCCTCGAAAGGTTCGAGGAAAGCTTTCTTGGGAATGCCGATTTCGTGCCGAAGTCGTACCTTTTAGCTGATAAAAGTGTCAGTGCGAACGAATTTGGGCGCCGAGTTCAGGAGAAACAGCGTTCAAATCGACACACCAAGTCGGGCAAGAGGAGGGTGACCATGAACCAACGACGGCGGCGGTGAACGGCGCCTCAAGTTGGCACGATCAAGACTGAGGAGCAGTAGCGGCAGCGCTTCCGAGACGGTAGCAGGTGACCATGGCGCAACCTGAACGGCTTGCGGCTCCGGTGTGCCCCGGCAGCCCCGGAGGCTCGGCCCACCACTCCGACCACCACTCCGACCTCACCGGCTCCACGACCGAGGACGACGAAAACTTCATCGCCCTCCTCCAATACAAGGATGCCTACCACATCCTCACCCTCGATCCTAGGACCAGCCAGATATCGCCGGCGATTATACAAGAGGCATACGATGTGGCCAAACAGCAAACGCTGGTCGCTCTGGAGCAGTTCGAAGCGACGGAGAAGCAGTCCGGCGGTGGAAGGAATACCTTCTTCCTGAGCCAGCAGAATTACCTGGAGTTGAAGCTGCAGGCATTGGACCAAGCTTACNGGAAGGAATACCTTCTTCCTGAGCCAGCAGAATTACCTGGAGTTGAAGCTGCAGGCATTGGACCAAGCTTACGAGGAGCTGATGCACGATAGAATTGTCACGGAGGACGGAAGTGACAGACACATTGCAAATATCGTGGACAGCCAGAACGAAGGTTCACCTGAAGCTCCACCAGAAGCAGAAGCTCCGCCCTCGCCCTCTGTCGGTCTCAATGGTATCGACGACAAAGCCCGAGGACGGATCGTCTCCCCCGAGTCTGACCAGCCGAATGCATTTGTTCCCATTGCAGGGGATGCCCGGCCAAATGAATTCGTTTCTATTGACGGTGGCTCGAATGAAAGTGCAGCTGCCCGGATAGAGTCGGAGGATCCAGGCCAAAACAACAGCCAACCGTCCGAAGACGAGCTGGATACAATTGACGTGTACTTCCGCCCCAGCAGCCCCACGAGATCCCAGTCTCGTGCCAAGTCGCCGGAACATCCCTCAGACGCCAGCCACTGCACTTGGGACGGCTCATCCATCTTTTCCATGGTGAGCAAAGCACAACAAAGCCTCGAGGAGGCGAGCGGTGGAGGATTATCGGACGTGCTTGGACTTCTTCCAGCCGCATCTGCAACGACGAATGAGGACGAAGAAACGCCCGACGCCCCCAGCAACCACCGTCCTCCATCCGGAATCAATGTGAAACAGCGAAGCAGACGGCCGAGTCCAAAGGCGCAAATCAGCCCTACCTCTGTTTCCGGATTCCATGCAGCCTCGATACACGACCATCAGCATTACGACAGCTCCTCCATGAATAAGGGAAAGAAAGTTGTCGGCCGAGGGGGGATGATGAAGACACGCCGAGCCGCCTCTGCTAGTCAAAACCCGCCCGATGCCACCGAGGCGGCCCGTATGGGGATACTTCGCGCCCTCTCGGAGGACAACTCTGTCTGCTTGCCTCTCGACGATGATGACGACCACGCCCACTTGAACGTTTCCAACGACACCACTGGCCTGTCAGAACATGCGAAGTTTATGGCGCGGCATCCAGCCAAGGAACGGATTGGCAATACGAGAAGAGGCCAGCAGTCAAAGTCCCGGATCTTTGAGGGAAAGTCGGACGCCATGCCAAAAGATGGCAACAGCTTGATGGCCTCGGTGCGCAACGAGAAGCAGAGCCAGGCTGCTTCTGTTGACCCGTCTACCCTAGTGGACAACGAACAGGCGTCGGAAGAACGGGATGAAAGCGAGCGAGCGGCAACGACCAGATCGGAGCCTTCGGCAGATACACCCCGGAGCCGGCAACGACGCAAGGCCAAGCCTTCCGCCAAGAGGAACACCTATGGGGGATCTGTTCGGTCGGAAGATTATTCGTACGATGGAATCTTGGATCTTGCCGACGAGCTCTGTACGACACTCAACAACTGCTGGAAGGGTGATCTCGAAGTGACCAAAACACTCGCGAGGGCAGGAAGCGCGGCTTTCGACGCCGCCGCGTCGGAGTTCGACCGCTCCAACAAAGACGACGAATCTACGTTGCAGGACGACTCGACGTATCAAAATCGAAGTGTGTACACCGACGGGGAGTCGACCGCATTCGACACCCAGAGCTCCTTCCGTCGGCGCGACGACGCCCCCGATATGAAGAAGAAGAAGAAAGTGCCGCGATCGTTCACTTCCAGTCCCGCCACTACCTCGTCTTCGGACCCTCCGCCGCGAATGCTTGTGTGATTGCTTTGCGTCGGAGAGGCTGTATCGTACTTAAATAGACATATTTTTGCTGTAAGACTGGTATCATTAGAGCAAGCAGAAAAGGACTGCTCAGAGCAACGGGGATATCACTTAGAATCGCTGTCGCTTTCTTCTTCTGAATCGTCATCTTCCTCTTCCGACGAACTGGATTCAGATTCTCCGCATGTTTTTTCCAGCTCCACCAACCCCAAACCCAAGTACTCTTTGCCCAACGGATCAGGTTGCTTGTCGGCATCAAGCAAGTCTGCAAGTTCTCTCCCAAACTCTTGCACTTCCTGTTCTTCGCACTGTTGCACCCAACAAATGAGCGGGTCTACGTGCATTTTGTTGAACAGGTAATGACATTCACTCTTCTCCATGATTCGATGGAGCTGCAGCAGACATCGGATGATCGTCCGCCTCCCTTTCTTCACGATTTGACACACGTCCTCCACGATCTTCCTGGCGAGGGAAAAACTCCGCAGGTAGGGATAGATCAACGACCGCCGAACGTTCCACCGAAGAACGTCCGCGACGGTATCGTACGGAGGGTCGTAGCTCTCCAGCCACGCCAGGGAGGGGCTCAGTATCATCGCCGTCCAGGAAGACTCCACGGTGGGATCCCCGTCGGTGGTGCGGTGATCGTATGCATACGCGTACAGAACGTCAACGAGTGAGAGGAACGCCGATCGCCTCTGTTCCGGAGTGAGTTGTGCGGTATCGATCCTTTGCGGTGGAAGCGTGGCGAGGAGGTGAGACTCCTCCGACGAAAAGAATGTGGCTGCATTGCCCGATGTCGATAGCTTGGAGAGTCCTTCCGTGATAGTTTCGACGGACCCATTGGCACTTGTTTGCATCCAATGAGGCACCATCGCCATTGCTGCATCGAATATCATATCGCCCTCCTCCTCGATGTTCAGGTCATTCGAGTACCGATCCGGGTCGAACTTTTCGTTTTCCATTTCCAGGCGCATCTCTCTCCGGTTCTGCTTCTCCGCGCGATTGTCGCTCTCGTCTGCGCCTTCGTAGACTTCGTCGGGGTTNCATCTCTCTCCGGTTCTGCTTCTCCGCGCGATTGTCGCTCTCGTCTGCGCCTTCGTAGACTTCGTCGGGGTTCGGACATTCCAGCATTTCGTGCACGAGCCCCTCGCGTGCATAGTCGCGAAAGACGTTCGAGAAGTGACCAAAGAGCCCGTAGGTCGGTCGCTTTTGCTTCAATGATAGCAAATCGTCCAACACCTCCTCCGATTCCGGCAAGTCGCTCTCGCTTGCGTTGGCCTCTCCGTCGGCATCCACCACCTGTACCAGAGGTTTGTTCGCTGCGCCATTCGGTCGAGGCGTCCCGTTCTCTTGCATCTTTCGCGACGGCTGCTGCAGTCGACCGAGCAGGTCTAAATCGGGCCAGATTCCTTCCGTTTCCTTGCGCAGGGTCACCACGAGCGTCCCGTGGTTCTTCTCGGGATCGTATTGCAATTTTGGCAAATCGTCCTTCGTCCAGATCGTATCCTGTGACGCGGCTGTTGGCTCAGCATTATCCACACCATTTCCATCATCGCCCGAGCCCCCATCTTCCTCAACGACGCGCACAACGTCCGATCCGGCCGCAGCGGCCGCCGCCAAACTCGCCTCCACCGCGTCCTCGCCCACCACCCGCCCCGGGAAGGTCAATTTGAGGAGGTACGTCGGCGGCGCGTGCAAGTGCAAGTCCGTCCCGTCGACGACGACCAGCTCGAGCGTGGAGGTGGAGACGCGGACGTGGGGAATGGACAATTCGAGCGCGACGTGGGTGGGCGTCTGGGAGAGGGCGTAGCGCGGGATGAGCGGCATGGTTGGACCGACAGCGGCCGGGTGAAGTAACGTACAACGACAGACCGCGGAGCTTTCAGCCACCGATTTTGCCAGATTTTGCCTCGCACCCCGCCGCGCCCGACAACAACCACCTTGGGCTCACTTTCCAGTAGGACCGCGCGGCCAACAACCTCATTACCCCTCCTCCATTGCCCTCCAACCCTTCATCGACCAACAATGGCACCCGCAGAGGCCGACGTGGCCATGGAAATGGACGGCGGCAACCTCCCGAGCCACTCCATCGATCCCTCCACCCTCACATCCCGCCTCATCCAGAGCAAGTCGATCCAGCAGGAAGATGCTGCCCACTCCGACGACGCCGACATGGAGGCGGACGATCCCGCCGCCGCCGCCCAACCCACCTTCCAAAAGCTCTCGGCCCACGCGTCCCGCTCCGGCAAGTCCGAATACCGGAGGATCCGCTGTCCGGCCCACAGATACACCCCCCTCCGCGAGAACTGGGAGCAGCTCTTGACGCCCCTCGTCGACTACCTCAAGCTCCAGGTCCGATTCAACACGCGCACCCGCTCCGTCGAGATGAAAACCAGCAAACACACCCCCGACGCGTCGGCGTTGCAAAAGGGGGCGGACTTTGTGGGGGCGTTCATGCTCGGCTTCGAACCCCAGGATGCCGTGGCCCTATTGCGGTTGGACGACCTCTACGTCGAATCCTTCCAAGTGACGGACGTCAAGATGCTGCGGGGGGACCACCTCTCCCGCGCCATCGGACGGGTGGCCGGCCAGGACGGGAAGACGCGGTTCGCCATCGAGAATGCGACGCGGACGCGGATCGTGATTGCCGATTCCAGGATCCACCTGCTGGGGAGCTACGGCAACATCCGGCTGGCGCGGAATGCCATTTGCGATTTGGTGTTGGGGGCGCCGCCGGGGAAGGTGTACAATAACATGCGGAACGTGGCGAAGCGGATGAACGAGCGGTATTAGACGTGTGGCGATGGTTTTGCGCAAGGTGCGGAAGAGGAGGAGGAGGAGGGGAAGTACAATCGAAAGGATGTGCAGACAAAGAGGAAATCTGATGCAGAGTTTGGTTTTGCAGAGCTCGTTCGTATCCCATTAGCCTCGTCTCATAACTACCGCATATCAGTCGCCACCTGTAATTGCCTTCCACAAGCCTGCTAGTCCTTGCCCCTCCTCCTCTTCTTCCTCCGCGGCTTCAGCTTTCTTCCTGGGCTGACGATACGGCACTTCTCCGGACTCAAACTTATTGCGCAAATCGTAAATGAACTCGAGGCCTGCCCTCTCTGCATCACTCAACCCTGGGTGCCAGAAATCGATAATCAACACATGACGGTCCTCTGTCGATGGATTTCCCGTCGAGTGTTCAAAGGACGTGTCTAAAGTTGTCAGCTTTCCCTCCTCCCAGCCTCTTTCTTCCTCGCCAACCTTCATCCAGCACCCATCTGGGATTTTCAGGCCTAGGTGAGACGTCAAGATGAAATTGCGCCCGTCCGTGTGAGGCGACACGCCACTCCCGGGAGTTTGGCGGGCGAAGCAGACCCCTCGTACCGCCAAAGGAATGTCGAGCTCCTTCAACAGATCGTAGGTTGCGGGGAACCTAGCACAGTTCTCGACATTCCATACGCCCAGCCGCTGAAGTCGAAATGCCGACCATCCCGTGCCCATCACTTTGGACTGCCACGCCGAATCCCCAGAGAACAGCGCGCTTTCTTCCGCGTTTGATTGCTGCAATAGTTGATTTGCAAACTCCTCGGCTATCACACCTGCCTTTTCCTCCAGTTTGCTGGCCCAGGGAAAGTTCTCCGCGTCTGCCGATGCATCCCAAAATGCGTTGGCCGTGAGTCCATCAATGTGCTCCTCCGATGGCTGGTGGCCCGGGCCCGCCGGCTCAGGGAGTGGCAACTTGCCCTGAGCCCTGAGGATTCACCACATACAAATGCATCAGATACAGATTGCAAAGAGAGGCATAAGATATGCACAGATACGAGCCTCACCTCTGACAAAACGTGCGGATGCGTTCCATGCTTTGGCCGTCGTAGAATTTCGCCACGTCCTCCAGGCCGTCCTCGACGTCCTCCCAGAATTGCAGCTGGCGGGGCGAGAGTGCATGCAGCGCGGCCGGGCGCCGCGCGAGGCTGCGGGACGCCGATTGAAAGGCATGGACCCCGTGGCTCGTCGAAAGCGGCGCGACGAGGAGCGCCGCCGCGCATAGGAAGGCGCGTCCGGCCGCCATGATCAGTTGTTGCGGAGGGGGTCGCAGTGCGTGGCGGTGGGGCGCGCGGCGCAGACTGAAGACCGACCTTGCTTGCGCTTGCAACTTGCAAGGAGCGCCCAAATCACGTGCACGCACGCCAGCCTCGTACAGCACGTTACAAGTTGCAGTGCCGAGACCCGAGAATGCGTCAGTGGGGCGGGGGGTGCACCTCACCCTCCTGACGCGGCGCTGCTCCCTCCCCTTGATTGCGGCGGCGCGGCGCGGCGCTCATTATTTTGTCGGCATATATGCACGCCCTGCAACTCCATCCTCATCAGCATCAGCGTGCAGGCGACGATGAAGCGGCGGCTCCTTCCCCTGGTGGCGCTAATAGCCGGCGCGCAGTCTCTGTCGGCTCCCAAGCAATGCTTCAACCGGAGGGATTGCCTGCGCACGTTCGTCGGCGCCGCGCCCTTCGCCGTCCCGCTCGTTTCCAACGCCGCCACTCCCTCTGACGAGCAGCAGGGAATCGCGGCCGTCACCGAGAGCCAGCTCGGCCAGGCGTTCCGTAGGCAGGTGGTGCGTGGGGCACAAGTGGCAGACAAGCTTGATGAGAAATGGGAGCGGTTCTCGGACAGCTTGCGGGATGAAGCCAAGTGCGATCCTAACACGGGCAGACGCATGTATGATAATGGCAAACGCAAGGATGGCACTAGCATCGGGAATCCGGGGCTCGGCGAACTGTGCGCTCCCGAACCGCTTCAGCCTCTTGATGTGACTGTGACGAACCAGATATTGGAGGCCGCTCTGAAGAGTGCACTGGTGGCCGCATCGGGCAGTGTGAAGGCAGATACTCTGAACAAAGGAATAAAGGACACAGCTGAGTTGGTACGGCCTTCATTCGAACGAAGTCTGCCAAGCTCGGCGAGTGACGACGAAAAGAACAGGAATGCATTCAAGCTGGAGTTATACTCAACATTACGGGCCGTTTCTGGTTTGTTGAAAGACAGAGCGTCCATCAAAGCGTTTCAGCTTGCATGGGGCAAGGCTTTGGTCGACGTTTATGCACCCAATGCCAACCGCAAGGACTTTGTTTCGCCGTTTCCCGAGAAGGAAGATGAGTTCTCAGACTTCGACTACGATAAAAATGCCTTGTTGGATGCGCTGGGCAAATTGACGGTGACCCTGAATCGGCTCAAAGCTGCGGGCCTGCTGCAATTCTTTGAAGTATCGATCCCGTACGATGATTATGGGTCGGTTGTGACACTTGCGGTGGATAACCACAATCCATCCATCGGGGCGGAGATCCTTTTGTCCGAACAAAAGTATCTTTCCGAAGGGCCGATGCAGGCACTGATGCGGTATTTGTTTGACGATGCGAGGATACAAATTGGTGGCCTGGATACCTTCTACATTGATCCCTCCACAACGCGGCAAGAGAACTACAATCCCACGCAGCTGCTTTTATCGTTGAGCGGCTTGAGCAAAATGTAATCTAGAGCTTTTACCTCCCCTTTCCATGATGCAAGCTCTGCATCACTCCTCAAGTGCCAATGCAACTCAATACTCCGCGTGAGGGGCGCCGACCGTGTCGCTTCGCTGAAAGAGGTACATGTAGGCATGCTTGATGGGAGGGTGCTCGGAAAGAGCTACCTTCTCGTCGTTGAAGATGACCCACTTTCCGTCCTTCTTCAAGTGCGCCACGTAATGCCCGCTGCCGGTGTTCTTCCCAATGTGGCTGATGAGCCCCACAAGATTGTACTTGCCGTCGCCATCTTCGAGCGGAGTGGTTGGTTTGGGCGCCGATGTCCCGGTGGCGGCAGATGCACTTTCCAGAGCCGCGATCGCTCCGTCAAGATCATCCATGTGCGAGAACAGCCAATCCGCGGCACGATCGGCGGCTCCGTCGCAATGCTTCACTGCCGCTCGCACTTGATCCGCGGTGAAGCAGCCCAGGTTTTCCACGAGAGACATGACGACGCCCTCGTCGACATCCGAGCCGCCCGCGGCAGCAGCAGGCGCCGCATCGCCTCCTTCCGGCAAGGGATCGCTGAAATCGGGATCGGCATTGTGTTCAAACACCCAGTTCATCGCGGCCTCGACATTGGATCCCCCAACTGCCATCAAAGCCCTCTTGCACCCATTCATGTTGAAGCCCATGTCCATCAGCTGTCCCAGCGCCGCTTCGTCAACCGCAGGCGCAGCAGGTGCTGGCGCGGCAGATCCCTCATTGCTCTCCGCTTCCTCGGGAACCAGCTTCTCGCCCTCTTGGGGACCCGCCCCCTTGTACTTCTGCAGAGAAATCTCTTCCGGCACGTCAATGTCCACCTCAATCTTCTTTGGCTGCCAATCGTCGCCGAGCTCATAGCGATGCATGTGCACCAAGAGGTAGCGAGGAAAGTTCACAAAGCGCGTTTGGGACGTAGCGGGGCTGACAGAGTTCTGCAAATGCGGCCAGCGGTAGTCGTCAACAGTGGTCGCAGCATTCCACTCGTCCAGGCATGCGTCAAGGGTGACTGTGGGCACCTCTTTCTTTTCCTTGTCCTCGTCTCCCGGTTCCTCGGACTTTTGCCGTTTGAGGTCTGGGCTTTCCTCGTCCGGCAGCGTTGCCTTGGACATGGGTATCCTCAGACTCAGCATCGTTTCCGCGGGGCTCTCTTTGTATTTGATCATGCTATCAGCTCCGCACACCAAACGAGATTCGGTTTTGTAGGAGAACAAATGCGAAGACACAAGCGCCGGTCCGCTTCCGTCCTTGCTCTTGAGCCGGTCTCCGGCGCCCAGCTCGGCCCTGTCCATTTTCTCCAGCAAATATTGAAAGTATTGCGCGGCGTCCTGCTGCTGCCCCGTCCGAAAGTCGACGTGGTCGTGTCCAACGACATGCTTGAACATCCGAGGTGCCAAGCGATGCTTGG
>JALLAP010000727.1:0-14962 GCA_036939355.1 Thalassiosira profunda | reverse complement strand
GGGGCCGCGATAGCAGCCGCCGGCGTCGACCAGCAGACCGCATCCGCGGCGGTTCCTCGGCGGCTGCCCCAGCACCGCGTCCTAGCCCCCGAGCGGACGGTGCCCTACCCGGAGAATCACCCGCTGGGACGGCATTTGAAGCAGGATGTTACCGACGAGGAAATAATTGATGAAGGGGAGGAGGATGGTTTTATCGTCGGGGGCGACGGGAGCCGCGCCCGGCGGAACCGAATGCGGCAGCGGCAGCCGAACCCTCGGAGATTGTTGCGATTTTTCAGCCCCTCGGCTGATCCTCCGACGCCCCCCGGGAGAAGACGGAGGGAGGCAAAAAGCGAGGAGCCCGAGGCCATTCGGGAGGGGAGGCTGGTGGAAAATGCCGGGGGAGAAACCCTGCGATACTGGACCATATCCGGCCGAAATCTCGTCGAGTCCTCGGCAGGGGGAGACGCGGACGAGGAGGACGGGGACAGCAGCGCCCAGTTGTTGATGGACGTGGAGCAGATCAATGTCGAGAATGGCGAGGCCAATTATGACGAGGCCCAGCGTGTGGGAGAAAGGGAAAATGGGGGGAGTGAAGCTGGGGAGAGCACGATGAAGGAGGAGGACCAGGCCACCTCATTCGACACGGATCAGTACTACAACGACCAGGGAGAGTCCAACGACCAAGGAGATGGATATTCAAAGCTGGGGGGAGACGAGGAAGAGCCCCCAGCTTCCCTCTACCAGCCGATACGGCTCCGAGCCATCTTGACCGACGACGAGACCTCGGGCTCCAAACACCTCACGAAGGCCCACCGAGAGATCCTCATGAACGACATTCTCAACCCGGCCTTGTTCGCTTGGAGTCGGGCGCTGCACGTGGTCCCGGTGGGAGGAGGGCGCCGGCGTATGGCGGGAGACGGGGGGGAGGAATATGCCGGTGCCAACCTCGTGGTGGACCCGACCCAGCTGTTTGACGGCGCCTCGTGCGGCCCCGGGCTGGACTCGGGCTTGCCCTCCGTTCGGGTCCCGACCGAGCACATGACGCAGGGGCTGGAGGACACGGACGCGGTAATTTATGTCAGCGTAGCCTTCGCGGACCAGGGGGGCAGCCTCGTGTCCACAGCGCCAGAGGAGGATCCGGAAGAAGGAGGAGAAGAATCGGAGGACAAGCTCGCGACCCTGTATCACTTGCACAGTGGCGCCACGGGCCCCAAGTATGCCAAGCCCATGACGAGGAAGAAAGACGTTGAGTTGGAAGCCTCGATGGTGGCAAAGAACGAAACCTCGGAGCCGTCTGCTTACCCGTCGACCTCTCCATCCTATTCGCCCAGCTTTCCGCCCACGGAACTGGAGCCCTTTGTGGAAAGTCGGCCGACCTGCCCCGGCACCTACCTCGCATCGGCAACCTACTGCAACACCGACCAGTTTGATCGACCGGTGGCGGGCGTCCTCTCCCTCTGCATTTCGGACGTCCATGACTTTTTCCACAACCCGGAGCAAATCAAGCGCAACGTCGTTACGACGATTCACGAGCTCGGACATGTGCTGGGCTTCAACGCCCAGAGCCTGGCGCACTTTCGCGATCCCGACACTGGGGAGCCGCTGACCCCCCGGGATGAGAGAGGGGACGTCCCAGACAAGGGGGTGGAATGCACCGGCGTGGGCGTCCGGGCGAAGTCCGCGATCCCGCTGCCAAGCAAGGACATCCTGAAATTTCGGACGGTGCGAGGCGGAGTGCGTACGGCCACGATCGTCACTCCCACCGTTCGGAGGGTGGCAAGGAACATGTTTGGCTGCCGGACGCTGGCAGGCGCCGAGCTGCAGGCGGGGGAAGGGCAGATGTTCATCAGCGACGGAGATGAACCAGCATCGATGTCCGCAGGAGACTGCATTGGCGATCACTGGGCGCGCAGATTGTTCCGCACCGACCTGATGAACGCCATCGTGGACGATGTGGCCTACTCTCTCTCCATCTCTTCCCTGACGCTGGCCTACTTTGCCGACTCGGGCTGGTACAAGGTGAACACGGATCGACTGGCGCCTCCTCAGATGTGGGGACGCAATGCGGGCTGCAACTTCGTGGACAGGAAGTGCATCACCTCGAGCGGGCAGGTGCCGGCGAAGAACAACCCGTTCTTCTGCAACAATGCTCCTGAAAAGTCACCAGAGGACGACGAGGAAGAAGAAGACACGAAGAAGGAAGACAAGAAGAAGGACAAGACGAAGAAGGAAGAAGAAGAAGTCGCAGAGATTCACGGGTGCGATTTGGACTCCTCGCGGAAGGCCGTCTGCTCCCTCGTTGAGTATGAATTACCCATGCCAGACGAGTTCAACTACTTTGAGCATGCCCGGTCTCTGGACCACGAACATTTCTACGGAGGCAGCGATGCCACCCTCGATTTCTGCCCAGTCTACGAAGGGTTCGTCAATGGGCGTTGCGACGACGAGGAGTCGAAGGAGCTCATGGAGGTCCGGGGGCACCTCGAGGTGTTTGGCGAGCCCAACTCCCGCTGCGTCGTTGGTAAGGTCGAGAAGAAGCGCACGGCGCTGTGCATGCCAATTGCATGCGTGATACAAGAGCAGAGCCTGATGGTCAAGGTGGACGGGTACTGGAAGCCATGCTCGTATGCCGGCCAGATCATTTCGGTGTGGTGGAACCCCAATGACTACGTTGTCTGCCCCGATCCCTCCAGGATGTGCCCCACCTTCTACTGCCACGACGATTGCATGAGAGAAGGAGGCGTTTGCGACTACCAACAGGGACAGTGCCTGTGCGCATCGTCGTTGAATTCGACCATCGCCAACAACACGGCTTGGTTTTCCAACTACTACTCGTACCAGCGCTTCGAGCCCTGCTCAGGGGAGTACACTGTGCATTCAAGCAGTGGGTCGTCCCAAGTGGTGGAGAGGATTGACTTCGCGCTTCCCGACTACTACGTCGAGAACACGACGCTTTTGCTCGACGAACCCAGGGACTTCGATGACAAGGTCTCCCGAATGTTCGCCCAGCTGACCGGCGGCGAGGTCTTCGGCCTCGTGGCCTCCTTCATGTTTTGCGCTATCATGACGTACATTGTGTGGTCTCAAGTGGTGCGGTGCTACAAACGACGCCTCGTGGGAACGTCTCTGTTGAAAGCGCGGTCCAGCGTTGGTTCGCTCTCGCGAATGCTGCGCAGTGCTAGCCAGGCATCGCTCGGCAACGACGGGCACGGCGACAATGACTCGCTGCCATCTCACCGCCGGCCGCCGAGAGGACGCAATCCTCAAAAGGACAAAATGGTGGCCACGCTGATGGTCCAAAATCGGCTGGAACTGGCCGGCCTTGCCACTGCAACGTCTGAGGACTCGGACGAGAAGAAGAGGTCCACGGCCACTCAAACCATCGTCGATTTTTCTTCCCCAAGCGACGAAGAGGTGCTCGTCAACCGATCCGACCTCCCCCCTTTGGAAGGAGGGAGAGTGCTGGCGGTTGTGGGAGCGCGCATAGTGGAAGACGAGCGGACGCAGGCGGAGGATGACGATGCCCAGAGTTCCGCCACCGCGGCCACGCAAACCTCGCAAGCCGAGATGTCCGAGTTTGCTTCGCCCTTGTTCCACGACGATAACGAAGGAAGGGGCGGCCGCAGAGGTCGGATGATGCTGAGACTGCGTCGGCAACTTTAGAATGTAAACATTGATCCTGTATGATAATCGGAGCAACATTGTTTGCAATAGAATGAGACCTCGAAAGTAAGTGATGCTCTGATTTACCTCCTAGTTTACATTGCTACTTCTGATCATTGACCCCTCACAGTACGCCACATCTCCCACACGGGTGCAGCCCCTTTCGATCGGGCGCCGGGAACGGCACGTTGGGACACACCCGCGGATCTGCCGGATCAACCCCTCCCGGTACTGTCGAATGCACGCCTCCTCGCACGTCTCGTCGCTAGCGCGGCCGCCAGCGCCACTGCTGTCGAGAGCTTCATGATGCTTGCGCGGCGCCCTGGCATTATATTATGCGATTGGGCGCTGATGGCTGGAGGGACGAGAGCGTGGTGGCTGCTGCGGCGTGGTGGTTGCAAGCAACATTTTTTGTGCGTTGCAGCACCGACCGGGAATTCAGCTGTCGAAGTCGCTTCAATCGTGGCTGCTCAGCGAAGTTTATGTGTGTCCAGCGCGTCTCAATTGCCCAGCTTCGATCTCAACTGCCCTCTCGAACGCCTTTCCACCCTGCCTCATCTCACTCCTCTCACTTCCTCCACTCTTCCTCATCGGCCGGCCAGGCCCAACAGCTGTCATGTTGCTTGCAAGTGCGAGGCGCCGGCGCCCCCGGAGACACACACTCAACAAGTGCATTGTTCTTATTGATGCAGCAGTTGTTGGTATTACCCCTCCGGCTGGAGGGGGCTCGCCCCTGAACAAGAATGGGCGCGGCGGCGTCGTCAATCCGGGCTCGGAAGCGGTTCTTCACGTACGGCAGAGATTACTTTCACCACGTGGCGCTGCCGAGCTGCGGTCGCACCCTCCGATGCGGCCCTCATCTTCGATGCTTTCATTGAAATGGACACCGACGGCTAGCCAGACAGCACGTCCGAGTTCCATCGATATTTTGGCCTCAGGCGATGCGTTTACACAGAACGCATATTTGCGGCATTGCAAGAAGGCACTGCGGACGGAGACGACGAACTGTTTCCTCGTCGGCGCACTTTGATGGTGCTGACAAGAGCAGCGCTCTGACCGAGGAATTTATTGCAACGCTGTTCCAACGGATAGAGCGCCATCTCAATGCACCCGAAGGCTATGACGCTACGTGGACAAGTTGCGAGATGCTCTGAATGCGGTTGAAAACACTCTGTCGAACGATCACTTTGGCATCGACCAAGTCGAAGAGAGAAAGGAGCTTCGGCAACAGCTTTGGAGCCTCATTGAAGAAATCAGAGACGCCCACGTTGACGCCCTCGAGGCAGAGAGAGAGCGCGATGTGGGCATATTGGACCGCCACACTCATCCGCTCGAGTACTCGTCGGAAGATGAGCTGCATACAGTGTTCGACGGCCTCATCGACTCGTTCGAATCCGGCTGGGCGGCCTTCGTTGATAGCTTCGAGCAAAGATTTGGGCCTGCAAATACCGTTTGGGAGAAGCTCTATGATCCGGATCAAGGTCTCAGCTTTCACTTCAATTGCAATACGGGAGAACGTTGTTACGACGCCTCTCCGGCAATTTGCGAGGTTTGCGATTCTCTCATTCAGCTGTCCGATTGGAAATGCTTCAAGTGCGATGCGCCGCGGTCGGAGAGGAACAAGCTGAAATACCGAGGCCGCATCTCGCTACGAGTAACCCATATAGGGTTGGTGTCTCGTTGCTACCCCTTCTTCTCCAAATCGCCAAATAGATCAAAGACATTTCGACAACACACTTCCACAACCTCTTTTACGTCCACCCCTTGGACGCCCGCCACGACTTCTGCAATTTGGGCCACGTGACAAGGTTCCGTGCGGTTCTTGACGCAGAACTCCTCGCCCAATTCTCGGCTGTATTGCTTCTCTTTCTTCGTTGGATAGGTGGTCTGCACGTGCTCAAAGCTCGCGTGAGAAGGCCGGACATCACACCACGGGCAGTCTGTCTCCAAGATCAGCCTCTCCAACGGGATTTGCTTGACCACCTCAATGTTGTCGGCGGTCTTGAGCGAGCAGCCGTTGATGCCAATGTAGAGCCCCAACGACAGGAACTGCCTCGCAACGTCAATGCGTTCATCAAAGCTGTGGACGATCCCTCGAATGTTGCCCCTCTCGTCACTCAACCTGTCTTTGCATTCTGACAATATCGCGTACAAATCATCCCCGCTCTCTCGGTTGTGCATGTAGAGTGGTAGCTTCGTCTCGCACGCCACCTGCAACTGCGCGCGCAATCCGAGCTGTTGAATATCCTTCGGGCAGAATTGCAACCGGGCGTAGTCCAGTCCAAACTCTCCGATGGCCACGGCATTGCCCGACTCTTTGCCCTCGGTCGCTAGCTTGGTCAATCGCTGGATAATTTCAGCTTGCTGCTGTTCCGTCTTTGGAGTCCATGATTCGTCCTCTCCATCAGATGAGGATACCTTTTCGGCAAATACCTCGGCACATCTGGTCGGATGCACCCCCACCGTGCCAAACACTTGCACCCCCTCGCCCTCGGCCTTTGCATCCAAACTTGCAATCAATTCCATCAATTCCTTGCTCTCGTCGACCGTCCCCGCCAAGCTGATGATCTTATCGACGCCCTTGTCGTGCGCGCGGTGCAGCACGATGTCGAGGTCGGGCTCGTGGCGGGGCTTGCCGTGGTATGTGCCCTGATACATTGAATCCAGTAGATTGGCGCCCGCGTCGATATATCGCAGCTGCGCATGCGACTCGCTACCGCCCGAAGAGGACGCCATGATGGCAAGGTTGCGCAGGGGAACGGCTGAAGGGCGCGATGTGATGGATGCGTGTGATGGGCGGCTGATGGCTCTCGCGACAGCGCGATGCATGAATGCCTTTGCCGGCAGGGCCCTGCCCGTGGCGTAGAGAGAGAACGAGATGTAGGAGAGCTCGCGAAAGGGATGGAGAGGGCGGCCCCTCATCTCGGCGCCATCAGATTGGGCGGGTGAGGAGGTGTGCAGTGTGCGTGAGCTGGGCGAGGAGTCGCACCTACGCGAGTTGCCGCTCCCTCGGTGGGACTCAGCGCAATCTTCATTCTTCATTCAGAAATATCAAGCCGGCCGAACGAATCAAGCCACAACAACCTGCTGCCGGCCTTTGCCCGCGCTCCCTAACCTCCTTTGAACGCCTCGCCTGCCGCTAGAGCAAAGGCCTTCGCCCGGCGCCCCGTCCGATATTTTGGCTGGGTGATTTTTGGGCGCATTTGGCCCCGTCACGTCTGCAAAAATATTTGCTGGTATTATTCGACGCGACCGGCTCTTCTCTCGGCTCAAATATGGATGCCGCGGATAACATCGTTGACAATTTGCCGGCGGACTTAGCCGACAGTGACGAGGAGGGTGCTGGCTTTGCCGGCGATGGGAGGGAGAGTGACGACGAGTCGTCGGGCAGCGATGGCACTCATTGGATTTTGGACGAGGAGTGGGCTCTCCCCCAAATCAAGGACAACGATCCCAACCTCACAGCTATATCGTTCCACGAGGAGGTGTCGCAAGATGTTGATTGGGAGAAGAACGCCCGTTTCATCGGGGAGAATACTCGCTTGACTCACGTGTCCATCGACAATTACGACTCGATTGTAGCATCACGGACGGGGGGAGGAGAAAAGGCCGACAATTTTGCTGCATTCTGTAAGGGGGTGGGTGCGAATGGGTTCATAGAGTCGCTTATCATTGCCCAATGCAGCATACGGGGCTGCGAAACCTCAGACGCTGGGCTCAGAAGCCTCGCGCCATTGTTCGAGAGTGGCAAACTGCACACCTTCAAAGTCAAAGAGAGCAGATTGCCTCACAATTCGCCATTGGTCTCCTCCCTTCTGCAGAACTGCCATTCCTTGGAGAACGTCAAGATCGACTGCGATGGTCAATCTTTCATACCCGAATTTATCGAAGCACTGGAAGGGAAAGAAAGCATCAAAAAGATTGATTTAGGGGTAGGCGTTGACCCAAACGACAACGTGTATTTGGCACGGGGGCGGCCGTGGGATTGCACTTATCGATTGGGCAATCTGCTTCAGAGCCCCAAGTGCGCTGTCGCTGAGATCGCCCTTCAAATTGATGGCATGGACAAGACATGCATCACTTTCTTGGCAGCGTCTTTGGCCCAAAACAAGTCTGTGGTCATTCTGAATCTAAGCTGCAACACATCGCTGGACCAAAATGCTTGGGGCTCTTTTGCAACAAGCTTACAAAAGCACAGTTTCTTTTCGTTGGAAGAGCTCGATCTCAGCGGTAACGACTTAGGCGGCGATGTTCTCGCCGTGCTGGAAAGTGCTCTGTCGTCCAGCACAAAGCTCAAGTCTCTCCGGCTCAGAGACAATGATATAGTTGGAGCTTGGGGGGCATTTCTATCTACGTGGTGCACCGCATCTGCATTGTCAGAGCTTGACATCAGCGGCAACCCGATTGGGGATGCAGCTGTGCTTGATTTAGCTAATGGGCTTGTCATCAACACGGCGCTAAGGAGGCTTTACTTGCGTGGGACTGGCATCGACGATGACGGGGCGATTGCGCTGAAAAATGGGCTGATGACCAACGTCACGCTGGAGGATCTGGATCTTTCTTCGAATGCAGGTATTGGCAACCGTTCGTTGAAAGCATTTTGTGAGCTTCTCTGCAACCCATCGAGTATTGACGATACCTACGCATCCAATCACACCCTTCAGAGTTTGGGCAGCTTGGGTGGCGATGACCCCGACCTTAAGGCGAGACTGGCACTTTTACGGTATAAGAACTCAAGACTGACACTTTTTCGGTTGAAGAAGAGGAGTTACTCGAAAGGGAAGGTGGTCCGCTGGAAGATCATTACAACACACTTTGTCAGACGCTCTCGCAGCTGCAGCAATGTGAGTGTTGGAGCTTTCCTTGATATGGAATTGAACGTTTTGCCTCGGGCCATGGCTTGGGTGGGAAGAGAAAGTGATCGCGATGGGCTGTCAATCATGCACAAACTTCTCCTGGCCCTGCCTTCGTTGCTATACCGTCCAGCGGATGGAAGCAACAAGAGAAAGAGGGGCGTGTAAACATGCAATGTTTGTTGGGCTAGTGATGCTTTGGGCAGATACAAAAGATAGCAGGATCAACTCTACAGTGCATAATGAACGCTGCCCACTGAAAAAACTCTCTCTGCAACATTTAGACCCCCGTCGGCTGGTGGTACTGGGGCGGCAGCACGGGCCCCTGCCCCTGCCCCTTCCGCGCCGCGCACACCGGGCACGCGTCCAGGAACGCCCGCACCGTCGCATCGGGCACGTTGGCATATCTTTCGTCCGCCAGATTCTTCGTGGCGTCCCGCCCCCGATGGTTCAACTCCACCGCGTGGATCTGAAACAGGGCGTCGAACAAGCGCGGCACCGCGAGGTAGACGATGCTTTTGGTCCCGGATTTGTGGTACCGGCAAAGGACCGTCTCGCCGGCGTTCGTTTGGCGGAGGTGGATGCCCGTCCGTCGCCCGAGGTGGTACGACGCGGGCTTCATCTTGGAATACCACGTCTTGTGCTTGGCCCGGAACGCGCCGGCGTCCATCCCGTCCGCGCCCGTGTTCCAATGAGTAGCGATGTGGACCCACTCGTCCAGCTGCGCCCGGGATTTGAGGTTGGCGTTGCTCTTGGGCGGCTGCCACTCGTCAATTTCGGCCGCCCCGGATTGGTTCTTTGTGAGGTTGCGGTAGAAGCCGTCGCGGAAGGAGGCCAACATGCCCGCATCCATTTCGCCAGTGGATTGGTACTGTTCGGGCAGATGCACGTCGTTTGTTGGCGGGACAACCTCCTCCTCTGGCTGGGCCTGCGGAGCCAATGCAGCGGCCGACCCATCGATGTTCGCAATGCTTTCAGCCCCAGATTGCCCGAGCATGTCAACTGACCCCTCCTCCAAATCCACCCTCCCACCGGCCTCGACCCTTCTCTGGGCAGCCAGCCTGGTTTCAAGCGGCGTGTACCCCGCCAGCAACTGGGCACAGTGATCATATACCTCCCTCGCCGCAGTCAGTCGCTCCTGCGCCTGGGCATTCGCCGCCTCCGCCTCCTCGAGCTCGCGGCGTCGATCCCTCAGTTCCGCTAGAAGAGACCTCTCGCTTTTCGACACGCGAGGGGGGTGCACCGCTGGATCCGGATTGCCCGCAGCCGCCGCCAGCCGCACCTCGGCCGCGGCGCGGTTGGTTTTCAGCGCCCGAACTTGGGAGGCGATCGGCGGGAGCTTTGTTACCGCGGCCTCGGCTTCGGCTATTGCAGCGGCCTCCTCGGCGGACACATCACGTGCACCAATCATGCCAAATGCAGCCGGCGGCTCCAGCGGCGACGGCGCGGTGGCCACTGCCACAGATGCATCCTCCCCATGCACCGGCTCCCCTCCCGGTTGCTGATTCGCCGCCGTTGGCATTGTAGCGTCGCTCAGGCGCGCGCGGGGAGTCTGAGAATCTGCTTGACTTGCGGGAATTTGGACGCGTCGTAATGCGGGGTCAACCCAAAGTCAACTTGAAGTCAACATTGCAATTCATTGCTTTGTACTTTCGTACAGGAAGTTTACCAAGTATGGGTTGCCCCCACATTTTGCAACCTCCGTGGAAGTGAGGAGTGAACTTGATGAAGTGAAGCGGAGCGCATGATATCACCATGTCGGCGCTGGCGGCCCTGCTGCTGCTGTTATCGCCCCTGCTGGTTGTGGAGGGCAACTCGCTCGACAGCCAGAACGTATTTGGCGGGCGGAAGCAGGCTCATTCTACCGCCGCCGCCAACAGCAGACGCTCACATCACGCACCGACGTCATCGTCGCGCCGTGCCTCCTCTCTGTCGCCATCACATGCTTCTCTGCTGACGCGGAACGAGAATGTGCTCGGCTGGCAGCAGAAGAGCGATTTGCGGAAGCATCACGCGCAGCACAGAAGATGGCGCAGCGGCGACGACCAGCGTACAATTCTACACACCAGTGCCAGCACTGCCAACCAAAATGAGGACGAGGAGGACGACCCCCAAAACAACCCCCTGCACCTCGCCCCGCCCAACCTCAAGTTCGAACCCCGCAAGAAGGAGCTGTGGCTCCCCTGGCCGTTGGGGGCGCTCCGCAACGACTTCCACAGGTTCGCCGACGCGCAGCGGCGGGGGGACGGCAACGAGGCCCGGCAGGAGTGGCGTCCGCGGGACACCGCGCAGCAACAGCAGCTGAGGAATTACTACGGCGACGAGGGGTATCGATCGGAGGGCCATCGCATGTTCGAGGAGGGGAAAGATTGGGCGGGGAGAATGCTGAACAGGGGGAGGGCGATGCTGCCCTTCCCGGCACTGCATCCTGGGGGAGATGAGAGTATTGCAAATCAAGAGACAGACTCGCAATCGAATTATTGGATCAAGGACACGACGACATCGATGGCTACGGCGACCATGAGCAAGAACAACAAAAACGGCGGGATGCGAGGGGGCGCCAAGGGAAAGGAGGATGGGGAGAACAAGGGGCTGGACAAGGATGTGTTGTGCAAATATCTCAAGTTGCAGGCCTCCATTCGATTGCGGCAGTTGGGATACGGTGAGTTGTCGTTGTCTGATGTGTGTTCTATTGCACATCTTGCCTGAATCTAATGCATTTGCTGGTAACAATCAATTGAATAGTCGGAAGCGACTTCTCGGTCCACCTCCCTCCCGCGGCTCCCATTCTGCTCTTCTACTACCTCCTCCCCTCAAAAAAGGACCCGATACGCCGGCTGGTGAAGTACACTGTCAGCGGGGCAGCGTTGAGTTGGATGCACAGCGAGGCGACAAAGTACCGGAGGTTTTCGCCGCTGCCGATCATGAAGGGGGTGAATGTCAGACAGCCAAATCTGCCGCCGTTTCTTCCGGAAGAGATGAATTGGGAGGAGGGCGCGGTGGCACTGACTGGTGCTGTTGGAGGTGGCGACGCGGCCAAGAAGGGCGACTCCGGCAGCAAAAAGAGCAAAGCTGCATCCAAAGCAGCAAAGGAGGTTGCGAAGGCAAAGGTGGAAGAGGAGGAATCGCCCGACAATCGCCACTGGGATCCATTTCAGTCTTTCGGGACCATCAGTTCAGCATACAGAACGTGGCTGGAAGGGTATGATCTGCGCAACAAGCAATTATACCATCAACGGCGAAAACGAGCGCAGGAACAGTTGCTGGCAATACAAGAGGTGGCTTCGAACGCAACTGATGCCACAAAAGTGAATACTGGATACGCTCTTGTCACTGGAGCATCGGGCGGCATCGGCCGTGCGCTGGCTGTCGAACTGGCACGGTATCGCATCCCTCTCATCCTCGTGGCGCGGGACTTTACCAGGTTGAGTGCAGTGGCCAAAGATATCGAAACGTACTACAACGTGCCGTGTCGGATATTGCAAGCGGACTTGTCCGCTCCGGATTGCGCCTCGCGGATACATTCGGCCACCACCTCGGCCGGCCTGGACGTCGACATTCTCGTGAATAATGCAGGTGTGTGCACCCATGGCGATTTCCTCGAGGGAGACGCTGAGGATGCAACGCGCATGCTCCAAGTAAACATTGGATCGGCCACGCAGCTGTGCCGGTTGTTCGGGCAGGACATGAAGGAGCGGAGGCGGGGACGAATTATGTTCGTGAGCTCCATGAGTGGGGCGCTGCCGGGGTGTCCCAGTGTTGCCGTATATGCCGCCACGAAGGCGTTTGGGAAGAGCCTGTCGTCGTCGCTTGGAAGAGAAATGGAACGGTACGGGGTCGGGGTTACTTGTCTACTTCCCGGTGCAGTGAAGGACACGTCATTTGCGTCCAAGAGCGAGGTGGAGGATGCGGTCTGCTTTCACTTCCCCGGCTATGCCAAGACGCCCGAACTTGTCGCTGAGGAAGGTGTAAAGAGTCTTATGTTAGGATACCCGGAGGTGTATCCAGGATGGCAGAATCGGGCGTTTGTGAAGACTTTGCTGCCCATGCTTCCGCCAAGGATGTCGAACATAATAGGAGAGTGGGCCTGGAATCCGTGGCAATGGGGTGACGTGATGCCGCAACGGCCAGGTTTGAACCGAAGGAGGGAGCAGCAGCTCGAAGACGGGGTATCTGAACCCTCGCCGCCCGCGTCTGCTCACACTTGGAAGTTTCGTCGATCTACACCCAATCAAATGCAGCTTCCTGCCTCGCCAAAGCAGAAGATAGTCGCAGCTCCCGCGCCATCGGCAATGGAGCTTGTGGATCCGTTGAGTGATGCTGCTCCTATCGACAAAAATGAGACCAAAGCAGTGGTCACACTGCCTATCGATGTGGACTCCAGCGCTGAGGCTGCAACTAGCCCTCCTATCGCTGCTCCATTGGAAAAGGCAGACGAATACAAACCAGCTGTGGGCGATGGCAAAAGTGAAACAGCCGACTCACAATCAATTCCCGTTGAAGAAGGTGCGAGCGGTCCAGATGGAGAAAGACGCAAGGAGGGCGTTGCGGTCAAAGAACCCACTCCTGGACCATTGGTGCTGCCACCATCATCGCCGCAGCAGCCAACTGATCTACAATCGCCGAAATCTACTCTGTTTGGCTTCTTCGACCGAGATAAAAAGTCCTCCTCTGACTCTCTTGCTGAGGCACCGACGGGGGGCGGGACAGACACTTCAGCTGACAGTGCAGCAGATTCAACATTGTCTCTACCGAGCATGATGAATAACAAGGACTACGATTTCCACGACCGAAGGCTGGATTACTAAGATGAGGCAGCAAGGGGGCATCTTGCGAGACTCTCCAGAGCTGGGAGGGCGGGAGAAAGAATTGAGACGAGGATCTTGTCGAATTCCTACGTAGGATGTACGTAGGAATCAGTACCAAAGCCGAGCGTTCTTGCTTGTGAGGAGGAGGAGGTGGAGGAGTCGACACACTTGGGCAGAGATTCTTGGCACTCTTGGTTCTTTGCTCATTCGATGGGTTCGTCTGGTCTCATAAATCGACCAACGTCGCCAGAAGAACACCCGATCCAAGCAACAACGCCTTCCAAAAACCAACGCCGCAAGCTCAGCAAGCTTCCAACCTCCAGTACACAAGACAATTCCTTACTCAAATCTACCCAAGATGAAGACCTACAGCGCCCTCGCCGTTCTCTTGGCCTCGTCGGCCTCCTCGACCACTGCCCAACCCGGCAACAATGGTAACAGCTTGCAGCAATGCTTTCCGAACGACCTCCCTTGGTACTCCTGGGACGGCACGGACTATATCTTCTCTCGGATGAAGTACAACAGCGTGTGCGTCGATGACAATGGACATCAGTATCAGTGGGGCAAGGTGGAGGGCGTCTATCCTCCGATCGACGAGCCTGATGGCGGCTGCAGCAAGATTTGCGTCTCGGGCTACGGCCGGGGCGATTCACGGGGCTGCAAGAGCATGAAGCCCGAGAGCCTGGTCGGGTTCAACTACAACTGCGACGAGAGCGCCTGCTACTGCCTATATGAGAAGCATACATGGTCGAACGATAACAGTCCTTGCTTCGACTCCATGGATACGAGCAACCATGGGCACGGAGATGTTGCTGGGACGACCGTCAAGACGGGCTCGACGTGCTATTCTCTCCAGACGCAGCCTGCAGCTACTCCGTCTCCAACCCCACCGGCGCCCGAAGCAGTATCTGCACATACGCCCCGGATTATGAATGCTACCAGAGTGGATGGCCGCCCTGCTGCGACGATGACAGTCAACACGATTGTCCTGACTTCCCCACCATGTGCAACAACCACCCGGAGAATGCCTCTGGGACCAGCTATTGTACCAACTCGCCCGACTACGATTGCTACAGCTCGGGTTGGCCGGCCTGCTGCAACGAGCCGGGCGGTGATTACAACAATTGTCCTAAGGACAAGCCGGTTTGTGAGAATGACGCGAAGACTTTCGCTTTTGCGGCGGCGACGTTCCTTCGGGGCAAGAACTAGAGAGGCTCGAGTGTGAGGATTGTTTGTTGACCGACCATGAAGTAGAAGTGAATGTGAATTATTAAAGAAACACCAACATCGATAGCTCGCAATCCAGCCACGGTCTCCGCCGCAGGCTTGGAATATCTCTCTTGATTAGCTGTTCAACCCCGCCACCAGCCAAAACTCTACTAGCCAAACCAGCACCTGGTTCTGTCCCCAACCAGGTCCAAGGATCTATCGAAGGAAATCTGGAACCCCTCCTCCGCTTCCTCCGCCGCCCTCCTCTCCGTCCTCATAAAAGCCCGTCGCCAACACCGTTATTGAAACAGTGCCGTCCGTGATCTCGTCGTCCACCAAGGCGCCGAAAATAACGTTGGCGTCCTCGTGCACGTTGTCGTAAATGACCCTGGCGGCCCGGTCCACCTCCTGCAACGACAGGCTCTCGCCGCCGATGATGTTGAACAC
>JALLAP010000726.1:0-10740 GCA_036939355.1 Thalassiosira profunda | reverse complement strand
GCGGCGGGATGAAGACGACGGGCGGGCAGAAGTTCGCGCTGACGTTCTTCGCCATTGGCACGGCGGGATTAGCGATGTACGCCGTGGTGCTGTATCAGCGGATCAAGAGCGCGCGGAGGGCGAAGGAGTTTGGCGGCAACGGGGGCATGTATTCTGCATAGTGTGGTGTGGAGATGTTGGAAGATATCTGGTTTCTGTGTGAAAGCTGGAATGATTCGGTGCGTGGCAATCCTGGGGCGTTTTCAAAGCACCGTCGGGTCCGGGCACCTGTGCAGACATTGAAGGCAGAGCTACTATATGTTTTTCGGTGATCGAATGTTAGGAAGACAGGATAAGGAATGTTAGAATGTATCAAATATCTCTTTCAGCGCCTAGATTCTCTCATCGTCGCCATTCCGGTGTTTCTGCTCCCTGGACGCACTTACTACTTCTGGCTTCGCTCTTGCGGAGGAAACGGGTTTAGTGCCGGCACAGGTAAATTTTGCAAGTACCTTTCTGTTTCGCGGCAATCGTCCATGTCACACTATCAATACGACATGTCGTACCAGGTATGCATTGTCTATGACGTGCCTGGGTACCGTATGTCCACGATCAAACCACGATCAAACGCCGATTGTAGTGAACGAGAAAGGTAAAAGTGAAACTGTTATTGTATCGTAGAGTGCATGCACCTGAAAATCTTTGACGTCAGCTTCAATCAACAAATAATAATCAACCCACCCCCTGCTGCTCCTCGCACAATACGTCACTCTCAATAATCGAAGGGCAACTCGACCGCCACGCCACCTTGACGATGTTGATGCAACGCCTTCTCCTCGCGGCCATCCCGCTTTCGGGTGTGACTGCCTTCACCGTGCCGCGCCATCATGCCGGGGCCATCAAAACGTCGACGTCCCTGGACGCGTCACGCCGAGATGTCCTCTCAAAGTTTGCAGCTGCAGCCGCATCAATCGCCCTGCCCAACGCGGCGTTTGCTTCAGGGGCTTACCAGGCCGAGGCGGGATTCGACGATTTCAGCGGGGGCCTAACGATGCCTGCTTACAACGTGGACAACGCAGGCCAGTTGGGCCTGTCCACTCCCAAGGAGGCCGACCCGGAAAAGCTGGCTAAGTTGCAGGCCAAAAAAGAGGCCGCGGCGGCTGCTGCAAAGAAAAAAGCGGAGGCCGCTGCTGCAAAGAAAGCTGCCGCGATGGAGGCCGAGGCGGCCAAGCTCGAAGCGGCGGCTGCCAAGCAGGCAGCGAAGGAAGAGGCCAAGAAGCGGCAGATGGCCAATATGAGCGCACAGCAGCGTGCGAAGATGGAAGCGTACGAGGCCAAGAAGGCCGAGGAGAAGAAGCAGGGGTCTGCTGGTTACGCGATGGACTCGATGAAGAAGATGTACGGTCTCTAGTTGGGTGACGGGGACTGCTGCGGAGAAGAAGCGTATTTGCTATTACTTGGCTACAGGGCGGGGTGGGATAAAGAAGGTTGATGGGCGTTTTCAGAGCTAAACAAACGAGCCGTCGACATGAAACGGATGTACCCAACATCCAATAAAGGCTAATGCGAGAGATGTGGCCAAAGCAACGACCGCCAATGTCTCCAGTTATGATGTCTGGTCTGCCCATCTAGTGTTTCCGCCCATCGGTCCGACGTTTGTCCTCCCATTGCCGACGATTTGTTCTTTTCCACGCCGCCAAGACCCTCCCCGATGCTACAGATAACATATCTGATGCAACACCTTGATCTGCGTGTGCGTCATCTGCTCCTCCTGAAACGTCTCCACCAGCTCGGGCGCCTCCAAGTCCAGGTCCTCCGTCTGCTCCAAGATCCAACACAATTCCAGCGCCACCCTCCCTTGCAGCTTTGCCTCGTGCGGGTTGTCCTTCGTGTCCAGGCAAACGACGTGAATCGCCTTGAAGTCCTCGGTCGGTTCTCGCGTTTGCAAATCCTCAATCACCGCGTCGTAAATTCGTTCCTTGCACAAGATGATGTGCTCATCAGATAAAAACGAGGTTGCAACAAACACCTCGCACTCCCTATCTGCTCACCTCAAACGCAATCACGACGTCGTGCTTTTGCACCGCGGTGGAGGGCATGTCTTGCCATCGCTGCGGGGCTACCTGCAATTTAATTGTCGGGGGTTGCGCTTGAGACAAAGGGTCAGAAAGAATGTGCACGATGCACCAAACAAACCACCCACCTTGACGGCGGCCCCGCGCTTGCACAATTGCAAGACGCCATTGTGCGTGAAATACGCCGTGTCCTCCGGCGTCGCCGCGAGCGACTTGTACATGTCCACGTACGGCGTCCCGAACTTGAAGACCTGCGGCTCCATGGCCGACTTCCCCGGCAGCCGGACGTTCGTTCCCGTGCCGTAGCTCTCCACCCGCAGGCCTGCGCATAAATTATGTGCACATGTTGGAGTCAGAGTGATGTATGCTTTGCAAATGGCAACGGCATCAGTACTGTGCTCACCTGCATTTTGCATCACGACGTGCGCCTCCATCGACCTGTTGATGTTGGACGAGCAGACGGTGCCATACGAAAGTTTCGACGGCGTCCGGCGGGCCTCAGGGGGCGGCATCCCCGGCGGGGTGGACGACCGATGGAGCCCGGCGGCGGCCATTGTGCTGGGGTTGGGAGCAGGCTGGGTTGGGGGTTGGGGGGCCGGCGTGGGGACAGGTACAATACAATAGGTGGGAGAGGGAGGCTGGAGGAGGCTGGGCGAACTAGCAGGCAATGATTGAATTCCTCCGTAAGACACCACTGAGGAATCAATACTTCCTTTCACGCCTTTTTGGAGAGCTCAAAACGGAAGTGCTCGACGCCAACGCCCCGCTCCCTCGTGGCGCTGCCTGCACACTGTCCGCCGGACCTGTCCACCCTCTTGCTACTCGGTGGGGAGTTGCTTGTGCACAACCCGCTCTTATTTGCTAGCGGTAGCGGTGCCCGGGAGCATCGTGCTAGAAGGTGCAGTGCTGGTGCAGTGGTGCATGTGCACCAGGTGCACCTCCGTGCCGAAGCTACGATGGTGCTGGGAAAGACTGTCTTCACCG
Organism: Thalassiosira profunda; assembly: GCA_036939355.1. Lineage (NCBI taxonomy): Eukaryota > Bacillariophyta > Thalassiosirophyceae > Thalassiosirales > Thalassiosiraceae > Thalassiosira > Thalassiosira profunda. The sequence continues at coordinate 7,702 of JALLAP010000726.1, read as the reverse complement.
TGCGAAAAGCAAAGCGATGCACGCGAGACGTCCTGTCTCTGGGGACATATTTACCTATCAATTTGGCTGTGGAGATTTGAGAGAGAGTTTGGCTCGCTTCGAAACTGGTGCACCATGCTCTACGGATTGATTTGCCTTCTCTGGACGCCGCGACTCTCTCCCAGATCTCTCATTTGGACACTCTTTGGGGTGGGAGCGTACGGTTACGTGATCAAAGTCATGTGGTGGAAGGTGAATCGAGACTATCTCGAGCTAGGATGCAAACCACTCTCGGTACTATTCTGTGCAAAATGCATTCACATCGCGTCCGGCCTGGTGCAAGCATGGAAATCAGAGTATTCGGATTAGATGACAACAATCTACATCGATGAATATGCATTCTTATGAGCTTTGCTTGGCCTTCTTGCGCCTGGCCTGAGCTTTCCTCGCGTAATAGCCGCTAAAATCGAGTCGGAAGAGGAGGAAGGGCAATGCGTCGTGCCTTTTCACGGGCTCCACCTCCTCCTGGTCGTCGTCCAAAACGGGATTGCAATCGACCTCGTCGATCTGCTTGCTCATCATCTTCAGCAATTCGCTCAGTGCCCTATCGAACTCGTTCGTAGAACGCTCGACGAAGTCGAACAGCCTGGCATCGGCCAGATACAAAAACACCCGCCCTTCCTCCTTGTCCAGCGTCGTGCGCCCCCAATCTCCCTTCTCGGCCCGTTCCTCCACCTGCTTCCGGATCTTCGCCGCCTTGTCCAGCCCCGCCAGCGAATTGCCGAAGATGTGGTCCTGGAACTTGCCAAACGTCAACGCAATCGAAAGGAGCTTTTGCAGCAGCCGCTCCAGCCCCTCGCCGCCGTCGTTGCCCAGCAGCGCCTTGTCGGCAATCTCGTTCAGGTACGAATCGTGCGCGCGAATGACGTCGTCGAGGGTCCGCGCCTTCCTCAGCGATCCGACCAGTCCCTCCCACCCGCCCTCCAGCACCTCGAACATGAGGTAGTTCTGCAGGTTCGAGACGAAGTGCAGCATCGTCTGGCGCGTCGACGAGATCCGCCGCAGGAGGTACGACGCGTGCTCCGCCGCCTCGCCGATGGTCGGCGCGTCCGCCCCGCCCGCCTTCGTTTCGATCAATATGGCGTGGTTCAGCGCCGTGCTCTGCCGCCACGAGTTGTTGAGCATCCACTCGACGCGTTTGAGGCGGAAGAGAAACAGAAAGACCCGGTGGTACGTCTCGTTGGCCGACTCGTGCACGATGGCGTCCAGCGGGCTGTTGATCTTGTAGTCGAGGTAGATGAAGTCCCAGGGATCCTGGACGGCGGAAGCGTCGCCGTCCTTCCACGGTGCCATTTCCTCCTGCTTTTCCTTCTTGGGAGGCGGTCCCATCGAATACAGGCTGTCACGGTCCACCATCAGCCGCGCCCGCAGGTTGCCCAGCACAAAGTTGGGGAGGAAGCGAGCGTTGGTCGTGTTCAACGAGCCCTCGAGCACGGCGGCCAGCGTGTGGTTGTAGATGCCCGCGAGGGACGTCCGACCGCGGAATTCCTGGTCCAAGCCCTCCACGAACGACGACACAAAGTCCCCCTGCCCCAAGAAGAGAAAGTGCTTGAGGGCGAGGAGGTGCTGCGTCAGGTGGTGCCGCGCCTCGAGCGACTCCAGGATGTGCGCGTGAATCCTCGCCGACGATTGCATGACGGCGGCGCGGAGGGTGGTCACGCACCGCCGCTCGTCGTCCCCGTCGCCCGCGTCCGTCAACGTCGCGTAGCCGCATCCCGTTGCGCCGTCCTCCTCGGTCTCCGCCACCTCCCACTCCCGATCCTGGAGGCAATACCGGATGAAGTTGATCCCCTTCCCCACGAGGAGGACCTCCCGCGCCAAGTCCAACGTGATGACGTCCATCAGTCCCCCGCACGAGCAGAGCGGGATCAGCCCCTCCACCAGCAGGTACCGCTGGTGCCACGTGAAGAACCCCGACGAGGGAATCGCCGTTCCCCCCACTTCGTCGGGACGGACCTCTCGCACGAAGAACTCGGAGTGGGGATCCTCGAGGACTCCCTGGGCGAGCCACTGGGAGAGGAGGCGGTACCACGGCGCCGAACAATCGGCCGCAATCGATCGGACCAACTCCGCGTGCTTCGTGTGCCCGTCGAGCGAATGGCGAAGGACGGCCGCGAGGAGCTTCCCCCCCTGGAGGTTGCGCGCTCCCGCCCCCTCGGCCAGGAGGGCGAGGGTCCGGAGGTGGTCCCGCATGGGAGGGACGCGCGCCACCAGCGATCTGAGCGTCAGGTATCGGGCCTGCGGCGCACTCTCGATCGCTTCGGGGGACAGCTCCAGCGGCGGCAATTCCCCCTCCAGTCCCGCCAGCGCCGCGTGGTATCCCGCCAGTTCCTTGTCGAGCCGCGCCGCCAATGCCCGCGCCGTGGCGCACTGGACGCCGTCCGCGTCGTCCTCCAATACGGACGCGACGTACGAGGCGACCCGGCCGTAGAGCCAGCCGCACTCCCCGCAGATTGCGATGGCGTCGCGGGCCCCGCTCCCCAACAAAGGCATGTGCAGGTTCGAGCGGAATGCGAGGTCCTCCCCCCTCCCCCCGTCGGCTCCGTCGTGTTCGTCGCCACTCGGTTGGGGCAGCACCTCCAACTGGGGGAAGGGGCGCACCCCCTCCGCCACAATGTTTGGGGCGAACCGCTCCCCCGCGGGATGGCCGTGCGTGTCCCACATCTGCGCCTGCTCCTCCTCGCTGGGAAGGTACCGCAGCAGGGCGCCGTCGGAGTGGCGCATCGTCAACACGACGAGCTCGCGGAGGAGGGCCCGCTCCTCCCCGTACCACCGCTGTTCGTGCTCGGAGATGAAAAGTGGTTGTTGCGGCTGTTGGAATGGCCGCGGCGTCGGGGGCGACCGCAGCGCCGAGGGGCAGTAGGCCGCCCCCGCCCGCGTGTCCCACTGAAAGAGGCTCCTCTTGAAGGAGATTGCCTTGGATTCGTCGTCTGCAGCATGCGATGGGTTGGCCTCGCCCGCGCTGACATTATTATTAGCCCCCCCGTCGGATGCTGCCCCACCCCCCGTCGCCAGCTGCGCGAGCAGCAGGCCCAGCCGCGCCGCCTCCTCCCCTTGCAATTGATTTGCGCCCTGATTCTGGACCGCCGCCGCCGCCAGTTGCTGCAGGAGGGCGGCCGCGTTTGCCCCCTCGTGCTCGTGCACCATTTTTTCGTCATTGCTGTGGGGTGCGCCGCGGTTCACGTGGACCGGACGCCGGGCGGCGGCGCTCGTTCCGAGATATGCGCTCATCGCCGACGTCTGCGCGGTCGGCACTCCGCTCAAGTGATGGCTGGGGCGGCCTCGTCGTTGCCTCTTCGTCCTCGGTCCTCGAGGCCGGGGACGGAAGGTGTTGCAAAGTTGCAAAGCCAAAGCAAAAAAGAAATGAAACCAGAGAGCCGAAAGATACTGATTCCCTTGTAGACCTACGTCCCTTCACAAGCAAACAAATCTTGCCGATGCCAGATGGTGGGATCGACGTCGACGACGCGGCGGACTTGTCATGGAGAAGGGGGCGGCAGCGAGCATGCGGCGGCGCCATAAAATTGCTGCGTAGGCGCATGAGCCGCATCGATCGTAGGCGCATGAACCCATCGATCGATAGGCGCCGCTGAGAGGTCGAAAATTGGCGTCGAATGCAACACATGTGCTTGCGCCCCCTGCCGCGCCGTCGGCCCGGCAAGCTCGCCGCGTCCACGCTCTCAATAATCTCGGCCCTCGCACTGCTCGCGGTGCAGGCGGTGCATGCACATGCCTTCTCTGCAACCTCCTTCCATGGCGCCCGCATCCTCCAGTCAACATCGCACGTTTCTACAGGCAATGGTGCACGTGCCACTCTGGAGATGCGCAAGCAGAAGGCGAGCGACAAGCGGACCGCCCGGATGCAGCGCGGCAAGGTCGACAACAATGACGCCACTTTTACGCCCCCGCCACTGTCGTCGTCGACGCAGATCCTCTCCTCGTCGCCTACGAGCAAATCTCAATGGAAACACAAGAAGGTGGACCTGCGGGCCGAGGGAAAGTACCAGAATGGGAGTGGCAATGCAGGGGGGAGGGGGCGGGCCAGGAAGCGGCTCAAGCTGTACAACTCACTTGCATCATATCATTCCACGTTCCTGGAGCTGATTTCGGAGGAGTATCAGATGGAGGAAGCCGAAGTGATCAATCGTTTGGAATCGTCGATTGCCGACCCGTTCCTGCTGGAAAAGGCTGGGCATGCCCTGTTCGACATCCATCCTCAGCGCCGGGGCAACCTGTTCAACGACGAAGTGTACCGGCTGGAGAAATCGTTCGATGCGACCACCACCTTCTTCGTGAGCTCGGCGACGCCCGAAAAAAGCAGCATCCTGTCGCCGTTGCCCCCCAACCACAAATTTGCGCGCAACGATGTGATTGTGATGACATTGCAGCCGCGGGGGACTGGAGACTTCCTGGGAACGGCGTCCCTGCCTACCAACAAGGATGCCGTGGTGGTGGAGGCTCGCGTATTGAATGTTGGTCCCACCTATATTGACGTGGCGATACCCGGCGGAAAGTTCTTGACGGCATTTGGCCCAGCGTCCAACAATCGGGGCGACGAGGGAAAGGGCGATCCAAGCATGCGCGTGAGGGTGGACCGCTTCTTCTCGGACGTGCCCTTCAAACGGATGGTCGCGGCACTGGGCCAGATCACGTCGGTGCCAGATCATACAGATGCGCCGGGCCCTCCGAAGTACTCTGAAACGCGGGTGGGTGGCTTCACGATGGACAATCTGCTCAAAGAGGCGATACTCTCGACGTTCGCCATCAAGGACGACGATGCGCTGGATGGGATGAGCAACCCAAGCCTTGGAGATTTGGTGCGTGATCATGTGAATTTCTGTGCTTGTACTGCGACATCGTGTGTGCTGACCTGCGCTCGATTTATACAGCCAAAGAAGCTTGCAAAGCCACCGCTGCCAACGTCCACTCAGCTGGCCAATCAGGTCTTGTCGTACATTCAAGCCAACCCTGACAATATATTTCCGCAATACAACGAACCACAGTTGACTGCCATCCGATCGGCTCTCACTCGCAGGCTGACTTTGATCCAGGGACCCCCCGGCACGGGAAAGACGACAACTGCCGGGTCGATCGCGTTTGGATTTGTTCATCAATGCCGCTCCCTGAGCCCCCACTGCAAAGTTCTCGCGACCGCCTTCAGTAACGTTGGCGCCGACAACCTCGCGGAGAAATTTCTGAGCCTGGGTTTGAAGGTAGTTCGCGTCGGCAAGCCCTCCGGTGTGTCAGAGGCCTTGTGGAGCCACACCCTTGATGCTGCCATTCAGAGAGATCCCAGTGCTCAGCAAGCGCTGGATGAGGCGGCGAGGATCACAGCGGAAGTGAAGAAGACTGCAAACAAAGGCAAGGGCAGCAGGACGAACAAGGGATCTCTGTCGGCGGAACGAGCCAAACGGGACGCTGCAACGGATGCTGTGAAAGCCTCCATTCTGGCATGCAATATTGCTGCCACCAGGGCGCTTCGTGAGGCAGATGTTATCGTTGCCACTTCAGTTGGAGCTGCAGACGCGCAGCTTTTGGCAGCTTGTGGCATTTACCCGGAGGAGGAGGATGAAAAGGCAACCTCCAGCAAAAGAAGGGGGCCTGTGGACACGCAGCCGCGGACGCAGTTTGGAACCGTTCGCGAGTTTGCTCCAGACAACTTGCCTCCTCTTTCGACTCCCTTTGTCATCACGGACGAGGCCTGCCAGAGCGTCGAGCCGGCGAGTCTGATTCCCATCGTTTCGACGAACAGCTGCCGCTCGCTTGTCATGCTTGGAGACCCCTGTCAACTGCCGCCAACGGTTAGAAGCGACGCATCATCCACCGGGGAGTCGCCGCTGTCGATCTCTCTCATGTCCAGGCTTGCCTCGACCTTGCCTCAGCCAGTGACTGTGACCGCTCAGAAAGACAATACGCCATTGGAGACGAAATTCCTGCAAAACAAAACAACCAGGCAGGCAGTGTCGAAGGTCCTGGCAAACTCAGAGGACGGCCTCTCGTATCGGAAGCAATACGCTGGGTCGTTGCTCCTTTCAGTGCAGTATCGAATGCATCCGTCCCTTGCAGCCTTTTCCTCCGCCGTATTTTACAACGGTTTGCTTTCGACACCGATGCTACTTGGCACGTCGCGAAAGTTCCCTCGACACTTGGACTCGAGCTACCCGTCGAGCAACCCAGATGTGTCCGTTCGATTTGTGCAAGTGGGTGGTCGAAACAATGAGAGCAAGGGAGCAGTGAAATCTGGCGACGAACTCTCAACTTCTGCTTCAGTGGCGGATCGTTCAAACAACAGTTATCGCAACGACGCCGAGGCGAGACAGGTCGTTCGGATGCTGACTAGCCTGTTGAGCCAGGAGTCTTCCTTCAAAGGCTCGATTGGAGTGGTCACTCCCTACTCGTCTCAGGTGGCCCTCATCAAATCGATGATGGCCAAGGATGGAGACTTCCGCGAGCTCGTGCAATCGTTTCCCCACGAGATTGAAGTCAAATCGGTCGATGCCTACCAAGGAAGAGAGCGGGATCTCATCATCTTTTCGGCCGTTCGATCCAACCGCCAGGGCCGGATTGGGTTTCTGTCGGACTGGAGGCGAATGAATGTCGCCCTGACCCGAGCAAAGAATGGATTGCTTGTGATTGGCGACTCTGAAACGCTGAAGGAAGGAGACAAGCACTGGAATGCGTTCGTTCACTGGTGTCAAAGCATGGACTGCTTTGTTGACGACTCTTCCGTCTGAGCGAGAAGATTGGATGTCCGTATCCATATCCAGATAGATGTATATACTGTAGATGTGATAGATGTGTTCCAAAGGGCATGTTAAGGTGATAACGCCCTTTGCCATACAATCCACTTCTTTGCCTGCCTTCGCATTTGCTTGGACGTTTCATCTATCTCGCTTCTTTGCACTCAATTGCAAATCCATCACTTCTTCCCGACATCAAGTTTGTACAGAATCGCCTTTTACATCCGCGAATTCGCCAGATCGAAGACCAGAATGTCCTGCGCCCCGGCATTGTGCAAATCGTCCATCACCTTTACGATCTCCTTCTTCTTCACCAAGCTCGATATGGCGTGGCCGCCGTCCGTCAATGCCGTGATCGTCGGCGATCGTTTGCCGGGCGTGATCTTCGTCACGGCCTCCAATACCGCCGGGTCGGGCGGGCAGTTGTACGACACCATGACGAACTTTTTGGAGGTGATGTACCCCTCGATGCGGTGTTTGAGGAGGTCGACGATGTCTTTGTGTTTGGTCCGGGGGTTGGTAATCAGCACCGACTGGGCAGATGATTGCAATTGTGTGCATATGATGTGAGAACATAAATTACAGCAGTCAGTTTGCTGCAACATCAGTAGATGACATTGCAAATGAGACGAGAGCAATACTCACCTCTGTTTCCAGCACCGTCGCCACAATCTCCAACCCCGCCGCCTTCATCGTCGTACCCGTCTCGACCAAGTCCACCACAGCATCGGCCAATCCTAACCCGCACGCCGCCTCCACACTTCCCGACACAAATCGAATACTGGTGGTGACGCCCGTCTCGGCATCCAGCGGATCGAAGAACTTCTTCGTCAGGCTCGGAAAGCTCGTCACGATCCTCTTCCCGGCGAGCGCCTTGATGTCCGTTATCTGCGAGGTGACCGGCGCCTGCACGCACAGCCGGC
>JALLAP010000725.1:0-10821 GCA_036939355.1 Thalassiosira profunda | reverse complement strand
GATCGTGGCCACCTCGATGTCGGACTCGAGCTCGCTGTTCTTGGCGTTGGCGGCGGCGAGATCAGCTGCCAGGGCCTCAATTTCGCCGTGCAATTTCGCAGCATCTGCCTCTGACGTCTGCGACTCGGCAATCGCCTCTTCCCGCTCCGCCTTCAAGCGAGCGATATTCGATTTGGCCTCGTCTAGATGGGACGCCAGCTCGTCACGTTCGGACTTGAGCGATGCCGCGCTCGATCGCTCATTCTCCAATTCCAACCGAGTATCGTCCCGGTCGGCCTCAGCAACTGCAATCCGCTCTGCCAATTCATCGACTGCCGCCCGCTGGTCCTCGGCGCTTTTGGTGGCCTTTTGTTCTTCCGCCGCGAGGCGTTCCTCGAGCATCCGAACGCGCTCCGCTTGCGAGGCATCGCGCTGGTCGGAGCTCAGTTTCACCAACGCCGACGCGGCGGCGTCTTCCTTCGCCTTGGCCAGGTCGACCGCGAGGGCGGATTTGTCCGAACGCTCCCTTTCCAAGCCGGCACGGGCATCGTCGCGTTCTCCTTCGACGGCGGCCATCCGTTCTTCCAGTTTGGCGACGGCAGAGTCGGCATCTTCCTTCGTCCTCGCCAGGTCGGCCGCGAGCGCCAACCTGGCCGACCGCTCCTCCTCCAGCGCCTGCGCCGACGCGTCCGCCGCCCCCTTCGCCCGGGCCAGCGCGGCGATCAGTCCCTGCACCCTTGTCTTCAGCTGGTCCTTCCCGCCAGTCGCCTCCGCGACGGACCGCCGCGCCTCCCTGAGCTCTTTCTCGTGGCGTGCCATTTCTGCCGTCCGCTCTTGCAACCGCGCGTCCGCCTTGGCCTTCTCTCGCCGCAAAGCGGCAACAACCTCCTCACACGCCGCCTGCGACGTCCGGGCCCCGTCCCGCTCCTGCTCCGCCGCCGTCGCCCGCGCCTCGGCAGCGTCGAGCTTCTCTTTCACGGCCGCCAGCGCGTCGTCCCTCTCGGGGGACATCAAAGCGTACAGCCTCCCCCTCTTCCCGGCATGGTTGTGCGCCCGTAACCGCTTCAATTCCGCGTGCACGTGCTTCAACTCGCCCAACACCCCCTTCTTGAGGCGCAAGGATCGTTCGAAGTCGCGGGACCCGACGTAGCCCCCCACGAGGGCCCGGCCGATGCGTTCGGTGAGGGTGCCGTCGGCGGAGGCGGACGTGCAGCCTCGCCGGTCGCCGAGGGATCTGGTGGTGGAGCCGTCACTGCGGACATGAGTCTGAGAGCCAAATGCAGAGGAGGCGGGATCGATCCGGGCGCCGCGGACGTTGCTCTTCTTGACGGTCCGCTCCGCGTCCGACGGCCCCGCTTCGTTGCCGTCGCCGCGGACGTTGCTCTTCTTTTCCGTCTTCGCCAGGAAGGCATCGCCGCCCGCCACCGCAGCACCTCGCGGCGTAGAAGCGACCGGCGAGGATGGATCGAGCGCCCCCGCCCGCGACAGCTTCTTCACGTTGGACGGCGAAAACACAAACGCTTCCGTGGGGCTGCCGAGCGTCGAGGGCGTCGTCGCCGCGAGCGGGGTGGCCAAACGGGTCCCGCCGAGGGTGGACGGCGTCTCCGGCACCGAAGATAGGGTCAGGATGCGCGGCGAGAGGGCCGCGGCCGGCGACAACGCCAGGGACAGCTGCGAGATTGCCGCGGTCGATTCGTCGATGCTCGCGAGCGCGCCCTCCGGGTCCTGCACTGCCGCCGCCTCCTCCGTAGCGCCTCCCGCTCCACCATTCTCCCTCTCTTCACCAACACTTCCATCCCCCCTCCTCCTCCGCCGTCCACGGACCGCCACCTGCGTCGGCGTCTCGACCCAACTGCCCAATTCCCGCTCCAAACTCCCATCATCTAAAGCGGTGGCCACCCTTCTCCCCGTCCGGACATGCCGCACGGTCCGCCGGTGGAACGAAGTGCGCCACACGTCCTCGATGGAGCGAAAGACGAATACCTTTTCTTCGCGTCGGAATTGGGCGAGGAGGGCGAGGAAGTGGGCGTGGGGGCGGGAGAGGACGGGGATCGCGTTTAGGGAGACGACCAGGTCGTTCGCCTGAATCGTTGTCTGGGTTGTCTTCCCTTGCGCTTTAGGGACTTTCCCTCCCGTGTTGGCCTTGTCACCTCCATCCGCCTTGTCACCGCCATCGGTTCCGGGGCGGAGGTACGAAGCAATCTCGTCAAAGCCTGGAAGGATTTTCGCGACGCTGCACCCCGTCGGCCGTCCGGACGCGATCGTCACCGCCTCGAATGTCAGGGGGACGGGTCCGGGGGGAAAACGGACGGCGTATTCGGACGGTCCCAGAGAGGTGGGGGCGGCGGGCACCCCGGTTGGGGCGGCGGCGGCCAGGGTTGTGGGCGCGGTGCCGGCGGCGGCGGTTGTTGCGAGGGTGCCGGTGGTGGCCAAGGTGCCCGCCGTAGAAGCGGTGAGCACCGTGGACGTGGGCGAGACGACGGCCGACGCAACCTGCATCGTCGACCGTTGCCACGTCGTCCCCGACTCCGCCCGCGGCAGAGACGCCGCCGTCGACGACGGGGACGCGGCCGTCTTCGTCGGAGAGTGCGACGGAGCGGTGGCGCCGATGGTCGAGTACGCCAGCCCCCTCCCCGCGGCACCGGCCGGTCCCCTGGTTGGCGGTGTCTTCCTCGTGCTCCCCGACGCACTCCCCAACGTGTTATCGCTGTCCTCGTTCCGCTTGGTCGTATTGATATTGCCCTCCTTCGCTTTATTCTTCCATGCGGGGCCCCGCCACGGCGCCCGGGGGGTGAACCGGGTCCACTCCCCGGTCTCCCCACTTCCGTGGGGATGTCTCCGCAGGCTCTCCGACGGGCTGATGATTTCCGCCGCGCCTCCCTCGCCGTCCCCTTCCGCAATCGCAGTGGCCGCCCCCTTCCACGAGATCTTCTTGGGGGTGAACTTGGCCCACCCCTCCTTCTCCACACCGCTGCCACCGATGTTCTTGTTGTTGTCGTTGGCATCGCTGTTGGCGGCGACGGTGGGCGAGTCGAAGTGGGCCATCAGATTTCTCTGGGCCTTCGTCGCGGGCGTCGTCGCGTCCCGCCCGCCCCTCTCGCCCTCCGCCAGTTTGGAGCCGCTCCTGGGGGGCTTCCGCCCGCTCCTCGCGGCGCTCTTCGCGGCGCTCTTCGCGGCGCTCTTCGGCCTCGCGACCGACTTGGTGGCGGATTTGGACGCCGACTTGGCCAACGGCTGCGTTGCCGAGCGGTGCGACGACGGGAAGGGGCTGTTGGCCGACAATCGCGTCCCGAAGGCGCGGCGGCGGGACGGCGTTCGCTGCAGATGCGCATCGCGCGAGGGGGTTGCAATCGTTTTGGTGAGCGAGGGTTGCAAGTTGCAGTTCGACAACTAACGGCAGAGGAGACATCGAGCAGGGGGAACAACTCACCGCCGCGGACGGGGCGCCCCGTCGATCCATTTTGGGCTCGTTACTGTCGCGCGTCCAACCGCCGGCGATGAGTCTCTGCGGAGGCTGTCGCTTCGCTCCCGCCCGGTGCCGTCTCGATTTCTCGGCTGCCGGGAGCCTTCGCCGCCGCCCTAGCCGCGCGGGGTCGTTGTAGATTCCCGTGGTGTGATTGTGTTATGCGCGCGCGTCAAAATTCGTGGGCCCCACCAGACGCCAACGGGATTCGTACTCCCCAAAAGAAGCCTCAAAGATCACGCACACGGGTGACGTGGGCGCCAGTCTGGCCGCCCTCTTGCGCTCCGACACCGACAGACTCCGAGCCAGCCATTTTCCTCCTTTCACTTCCTTCCTCCTCCACCCGCGACCCGACACTCTCCTTATGTAGCTTGCTCGGGCGGCTCCATACGATCCCACTACGCCCCCCGGCAACCTCCAAATCAGCACCATGGCCAAGTCGATCCGGTCCAAGGCGAAGCGGAAAAATCGCTCGNACGAAAACCTTCAGGCGACTTTTCAAGAAGACGCGGCGACTTCAGTCGCAAAAGACCTGAAATTTGTAGTACCTATGTATCTACAATAGGTACATACCCCCAAAGAAGCCTCAAAGATTACCACAAGGACTGGTCTGGCCGCCCTTCTGATAGCCACCCATTTTCCTCGCCTCCCTCATCTAAACAGTTTTGCAATCCTCCTCCCTCGCCACTCGCCACCGCCCGCCGACACTCCTTGCTCGCGGCGGCTCCATACGATCCCACTGCACCCCCCGGCAACCTCCAAATCAGCACCATGGCCAAGTCGATCCGGTCCAAGGCGAAGCGGAAAAATCGGTCCGAGTTCCGGAACACCATCGGGACGGTGAGTGAAGTCGCGTGTCCGATGTTCGATGCGGTAGGTATCCGCGAGATGGGGAGGTTGTGGGTTCAATGTGGATTTCCGTTGCGCTTGCTTCGACGACTCACCACGTGGTGTGCATCGCAGGACGTCGCCAAGGCGAATCTGGCCGTGGTGAATGCCAAAATGCAGGAGTGCATAAATTCCGGGCAGATGAACTCGTTCGACCGCCTCTCGAATTTGTTCTCCGGGAAAGGCAATAATACCAGCAATACTGCTGATGCGGGGGACGACGGCGATGAGCATATGATGAACGCTACAACCGCAGAGGGCAAAAATCCCGCCAAAGTGCCCGCCAAAAAATCCAAATCGCTCAAGCACTCCAAACTCACCGGGCAGTACGGCGACAAAACCACGCGCCACGTGGGCACGAACAAGTACCGGACGCGACGGGCGGCCACCGCCCGCGGGGGCGAGGGGCGGGGGCGGAGCGCGGGGAAGAAAAGTTTGGAGGGACGGAGGGCAAGGAGCAGCAGCAAGAAGGGACGGAAGGGATCGTCGTCGGCGATGAAGATGTAGGTAGCGGGGTTGGATTGGGATTTGGGTTGCAATCGACATCGTCGAGAATGCGGACATCGTATCGACGTGCTCGAGAAGATGCAAGTCTAAGGAGCGAATGCAGCTGCGGGGCAAATGAAAATGGAACGCGAGAAAAGCAAACGACTTAGATTATGAATCAGGAATACTACCGCGTGGCCATTGTTGCAACAGGGCTGAAATTGCAATACACAGCCCTTCCTACGCACCATTCTTTCGCGTTGCAGCAACGTCTTCAGTTCGCACCATCTCTCTTGCAATTCGCCCGATTCCTTCCGAAGAAAGCATCTGATCCCGGCGGAACTTTGTGATTGTAGTTGCGAGGGTCGAGGCGTGGTAGTTAGTTCTTCACCTTTATCGGGGTGCTCACAATGGGAGCAGATGCTTTGTTTGATATTGTACCTTGATTCAAGCCTCGCTAGCTGGATGGCGCTGGCTTTGTTGTTGGCCAAAATGGGCTAAGAAAAATGGCGGGAGGTGCACCAGAGCGAAACGAGCGCAACAAAGCAAGTGCACCACACTCGCTCCGAGGACCAGGGCGGAAGTGCTGGCCGAGGCGATACCGCCCCGCCCTTCATCGATCTCATCGGTTGCAAGTCGTCATCGGCGTGGGGTAGAAGTTCTCTCTGCGCCACTTGCGTGTTTGGGCACATTGTGAGCTTTGCAAAGGACAACACAAATAATGATCACCGTCGCCGGCACCCCGCCCCGCGACGCCTCCGCGGCGGCGGCGCGGAAGCGGGGCCGCCCCGACGCGGGCCACGGATCGGCGTCGGCGTCGCTGTCGTCGGCCGCCGCCGCCAGCGTCCCGTCGTCGTCGCTGTTTCGTCCCCACCAACCCATGACGTGCTCGCCCTCGCCCCACCGGGAGCAGGGCTTCATGCCGCTCGTGTCTCCTCCTTTCATGGACCGGCAGGTGGCCAATGGTGCCAACAATGCCGCAGGAAGGAAATTTCCTCCTCCGGTGTTGCGGCTCGAGCCTGTGGCGGAGGAGGCCAAGCAGGCACCGGGGTGCACCGTCAACTTTTCTCAGACCTCCAACTCCAGCTCGGTGACGTTTGCAGCATCCCACGCCACGGAAACCATGCACGGCGGCGCGAGCTGCGGGCGAGATGGCGCATTGGATCCCAACGGGGAGATGTTGGGGGTAATGGTGGGGGGCGCCGTGGAGAGCGTCGTGGAATGCAGCACCCGGGGCGGGAGTCCGAGCTCGCTCTCCTCGGGGGAATACTCCAATGACAACAACGGGATGGTCGAGGTGCACCATTATCAAGGGCACCAGGAGGATTTGCCGCCCTCGAAACGGGCGCGGTCGGATGGCTACCAATTCCGAGCTGTGACGCAGTCCGTGAACGACGATGGTGCATCCCCGATGGACATGGCGTGCGACAGCCCGGGGAAGAAATATGGTGCATGCATGAACCTCCGGACGAACGTGGACAAACCCAGGGGACTGTGTTGCCACGTGTGCTCCACTGAGGCCGACTCTGGGGGGAATGCAGCGATGGAGGAGGGGCGCCATGCTCCAGCTGCGATGGCCGAAGCCCCCGTTCCGCGAAGCCATTCCCTCCTCTCCTACTTTCGGCCCACCGCGAAGAAGCCGGCGCCTCTTACCGCCTCGAAAGCCCACGCTGCGTCCGCCCACTCTCCGCGCCCCTCGAACCTGACCCAGTGCCGTTACTGCGACAAGCTCACCTGCGACCCGTGCTCGCGGCCGTGCGAGCAATGCCAGCTTTGGTTCTGCACCTTCTGCACCAAGGTCAACTACGCGAGCAGCGTGGAGAGGATATTGTGCTTCGAATGCGACGAGCGGCTGACGGCGATGGGCGGGGGTGGTGAGAATGGCGACAGCGATTGTGACATGATGGATCTGTGAGGAAAGTCGTCCTCCGGAGGCGCGAATGTCAATGTTGGAGGAGGGACGTGTCACCCTCGGGAGCTCACATTTGAAGGAACACAACGGATTTCTAGGCGGGCAGAAGGTATCAGACGGGAGAATCACTGCTAGATTCTTAATGATGCAATACAGCACCGTGAAAACCCGATCATGCGGTGAAAGATTCGGGCAAATGATTGCAATCTAACGCAATGCTTGGGCGAAACACATCTTGCTAGCAAATCACCCCATCAACAGAGCTTGGGCTATTCTCTGGCCTGCTTCGAACGCTTGTTTGGAGAAGACGTCAATTGCGACCGAAGTTGCTCATTTTCCAGCCTGAGTTGCGAAATCTGCTCCTCGTGCTCCAGCCTGAGTTGTGCAATCTGCTCCTCAAGCGTTGCAATTTTCTTTTCGCTTGCCCGTGCCTTCGACTCTGGTGACGGAAAGCTGAACAGTTCCGGCAAATGGCACTTTCGGACCAACCTGTAAATACCATTGAGATTGCCCTTGCATGTCACCAAGAATTCCCCGTGAGATATTTCCTCTTTCATCTCGCCGACGTGTACTTCCGTCCTCGTAACGAGCTCTAAAACGTGGGGCATCAAATTAGCATCGAGATTGGCGAAGGGCTCCACGTCAAACTCCCTCTGTGCGAAATAAAAGGCACGAAGCTTACTCCGCAAGCGCGCCACAAATTTATTGGAATTGCCCCACCTTCTTGCGTTAATCTCAGATGCCTTTCGCAAGACATCAGAGGAGGATAGGATGCACATTGTGTAAGGCCCGATCCAAGTCAGCCGATGGTTGGATTGGCACAAGGCCTCAAAACTCGATACATTGCAGATCACATTTTGCAATACCTGCGATATTGCCGTGATGATATCACTGCTCATGGCCCCACCAATCTCGCCAAACTTAGCTTCTCCCCCTAAATCTATCATTTTTGAATTGGAGTTGGAAGCGACCGATTCCACCATCCTCTGCGCTGCTTTCGCATCGCAGTCGATGGAAAGAACTGTCAGTTGTGTATCGCTTCTCTGTAAAAATCGAGCAATGGAATCAAACCCACGTTCTCGAACTGGATTGTCTTCGAGCTCGAGCGTGTCCAGATGCACCGCATTTCTAGCGGATAGGATGCTTTCGATGCCTGCGTCTCCGATGGAGTTCCAGTCCAGACATAGTTCCTCCACGCAGACATGGTCTAATGCGCCTGCCAGCATCGTCGCCATCTGATCGGTAACACCACAATTCATGAAGGCCATTGTCTTCATCGTCGACATTGTTCGTAAAAACGGGAGCATGGAAGCCATGTCACTTCTATTCAGCGGAGAATCAACGACACAAATATCATGGAACCACGAGCAGTGATGATACTCCCTTTCGTCGCCAAACAACGACTTGAAGGCGTTCGGGGGGAATCCTGACAGTGGGGGGAACGCGCATTCAGATATACTGAACCCCATCAACGCAGTGCTTCGACAGATACCATCGCCCATTTCCGTCCAGTCGTCCACTGTAAACTGCCGGAGGACTTTTGCGTGGGAGCGGTATAGATCTATTCGGGTGATCTGGCCGGCGTCATCGAAAGTCAGCTCAGATCCCCGAGACCATCCTTCATCGGATGAGGAGTCCGACATGTTCTGAGGAAGTTGCTCGCTGTTGTGCGTGTTGTTAATTTGCAAATGCACCGATGACCTCAAAGCCCTTGGGTCTGGATAGCCGTCGTCGGCTCTCCTTGCCCTCGAGGTCAGCAACAGTCAGCAACGTTGTTGGTGGTGCTGAGTTGTTGGGGCCGGGGCGGGGCGGGCGGGCGGGGGATTGAGTGGGGTGGAGGGCGGGAAAATCGGCGATAGCTTGAGTAAGAGTCTACATACGACATCGGTATTCGCCGATCGCTCTCTCGAATTTGGGCGCCAAATCGGTTGACTGGTCGTCCACCCCCCAGACCTCACCGCTGCCATGGCCTGTTGTGTGGACCCAGCCCCCAGCCACGGGCCTTATGAACGGCTCCAACGAAGCCTGATCACCTCCCAAGCCGGCTCGTAGCGCCCTCCCCT
This sequence comes from Thalassiosira profunda, assembly GCA_036939355.1. Classification (NCBI taxonomy): domain Eukaryota; phylum Bacillariophyta; class Thalassiosirophyceae; order Thalassiosirales; family Thalassiosiraceae; genus Thalassiosira; species Thalassiosira profunda. The sequence goes on along the minus strand of JALLAP010000725.1, from coordinate 2,030 downwards.
GTCTCCACAAAGTATGCCCGAGCTGCGCCTCCGCCTCGGCGGTGCTGTTGGGGGGCAATGCGATTCGACGTCCCGCTCCCACTCCTCCAGCCCGGGCAGGAAGCGGCCGCTCCGTCAGCGCAGCGGCCTGAGCGTCAGCAATTCCTCCGATAGCCTCGATGGACGACAAAGCGGGCAGGGCCACGGGTGGAGTGCACGTGCACACTCCCAATTCGGGATGCACCATCCCGGGTCGCCCTCCAAATCGCCGACCAAGGCGCCCGCGTCCCTCACAGCGAAGCTCGCGCGGAAGATCAATGTTAGATATTCGACCATGTTCTTAATTGCAATGTTTGCAATAGGGTCGCTGCAGAGATTGCACTACCTGGCCGTAAAATCCGCGCACAATGAAAACGTGCAAAAGTGGGGTGCACCATCTTCCCATTTGAGGCCGATACGACGTAGGATAGGGAGCGGGCATTCCAGGATCATTGATATATCAGGCATGGCGGAGGGTACGCATCGCAGCTCGCAGTTTTGGTCGGTCTGGGGCACATTGGTTGGCGCATTTCCATTTCTGAGCAGAAAAGTGAGAATTCATGATCCGATGCTGCACCACGAGGGCTGGAAACCGAGTGATGACGAGGACCCCACAAGTTTAACTGAGGGCGAACCACTCAACAGCGGCAATGACGAAGCACAAATAGAGGAAGAGGAACAGTGCGTCCCTATGATGGAATGGCAAACCACCAGCTACCCCAATTGCAACAGCGTCCACGAGATTGACTTGGTCCGCTCCTCCGGCATGGGATCGATGACCTTTCCCCAGTACTTGCGAGAAAGGCACCGGAGACGAATCACGCAACATCCACCCTCATTGCACAAGAAGCTGCAGGAGATATCGCGTCGATGGCCCGGCCGACACAGAAAAGAGGAAGCCAAACAGACCGCCCGGGGAATCATGTTTGAGGAGGACATCGAATTCCTCGGCCAGGGATGGTTTCGCGCGGCTTGGGAGGTCAACACCGAGGGCGTTCCGGACTGGGATTGGGACGAGGAGGAATTCCAGTTCGACGAGTCGGTGGTGCTCAAGACCCTGCGCATCGAACGGGAGTTCCTCGAGGAGTACTACGAACTCCACCGCCGGGACGCCCTGGCCATGGAGCGGTTGACGTTCTCGCCATATGTGCTCGACATTTACGGTTACTGCGGGCAGAGCGCGATCAACGAATTGGCCAACTTTGGCATCGAAGGCATGTCGAATCTAGAGAAGGTGGCGCGGTCCTTCCGGAACATGGATCACATCGAGCCCGTGAGCAAAATTAAGCTCCAGCTGGCGTCGATGGTGGCCGCCGGCGTGTCGCACATGCACTCCATAGACTATCCTGACTTTCCGGAGCCCGAGGACGACGAAAGCCGCGACACGGACCACTTGGCGTACAAGAGGGCGAAGATCGTGAACGGAAGGGTAGTCCCCAACGCCACGCTGGTACATTACGACCTGAACCCCCGAAACATTGCCGTCGTCCGGCGAGGAAAGCCGAAGCTCAACGATTTCAATGTCGCCGAGTTCCTGACGTGGAACCCCAAGACGGGCAAACAGTGCGGATTCAAAGGACGGTTTCGAGAGCCGTGGTGGCGAGCGCCGGAGGAGATGCACTACCACCTGGACAACTACACAGATCCCGAGGGCCTTACAGAAAAGGTGGACGTGTACTCCCTGGGCAACATACTTTGGGACATATTAACGACGCACTCACCGCGAGGAAAGATGAAGAAGGAACTGGAAGCCGAGACCCGGCCAATGGTGGCCCGCGGCGAATTGCCCAAGTGGCCGTCCGACTTTAACACGACGAAGCTCGAACGCGATCCAGCCTTAAAGGCCATAGAGAGAGCCATGCGAAAGTGTCTGCGGCTCAAGCCCGAGGATCGACCGACTGCCGGCGAGATTGCCGACGAGCTGTCTGTTGCGATCGACAATCTGCCAGAGGGGTTCGGCGACAAAGACAAGTGGCGGGCGGAAATGGCGAGGCAGGAGGAGATCAAGAGGC
>JALLAP010000724.1:0-10695 GCA_036939355.1 Thalassiosira profunda | reverse complement strand
TCCGCGGACTGGACGAGCGGTCGCTCGCCTTGCTGTCCCCATCGTCGTCGCTTTCCTCGTCGACGTCGTAGGGATGAGCCAAGCTCTTCCTCTCCATCATGCCCGGGCCGAGGCTCCAGCCGCCGAAGGAGTCACCGACGCTCATGCTCCCGGGAGAAAGGGCGAGGGGATCGTCGCCCAGGATTTCCTCGTCGGCTTCGGCGGCCTGTTGCTCCTCGTACCGCTGGTTCGCAGCCTCCCACTCTTGAAACATGCCGGGCGATTTGGCCTGCCCGACCGGAGAGGGGCTGCGGAACATCATGATGGGATCGTCCGCTTGGTGCGGTGGCAGAGGGGGCTCGTATGCGCCCTCCACCGGCGTGTCGGCGACGCTCGCGTCCATCGGCGGATCCAGGGCGCCGCCCGCGCCCCCCTCCTCCGGCGGCGACGGCGACGAAGAGCCGTCGCCAGGAGAGTCGAACGGGTTGAGCATTGGCGGATCCAGGGCGCCGCCCGCGCCTCCCTCCTCCGGCGGCGGCGACTGCGGCGAGCCGTCGCCGGGCGAGTCGAACGGGTTGAGCATTGCCAAAGCGAATGAGGGTATCCTCTCCAGACTTGCAATTGCAATTGCCTTCGGCCTTCGAGCAAATGAATGAGCGCCAGCCCCAATCAGCACGGCTACGGAGGCGTGTACTAAGCAGCGCAGGTGCATCTTACCGGTATCGGATGGGCAGACTCGTCGACACTCACATCTCGTGCACCTCATTCGAAGTCAACAGGTGCGCGCTATTCGAGCAAAGACCAAAGACGCCCCTGCGTTGGGCCGCTACGTAACTCACGTAAGTACGTAGGTAGAGAAAGATCCACCCCCATGACATGACAACTCAGAGAATTAGGTAAGTGTGAATTAAGCTACCTAGACATTTCAACCAGTGAAACTGGAGTCTTCATACGCCGAAGGCTTGCACCGCACCGGCGCACCATCACCCATCACGCTGTGCCTCGCTTGCGCCCATCATGGCGCCCGCCCACCTGCCCCTGCTCCTCGCCCTGGTCGGCGTCGCTGTCGCCGGCGACTCTGAGGGCGGCGACGGCGCGGTGCCAACGTTCGCACTTGCAAATGGCATCACCGTCCCGCTCGTCGGCCTCGGATCAGCATCGGGCGTAGCGTATCCCGCAGTGCAAACTGCCATCAAGGCAGGATACCGCTTCATCGACACCGCCCAGAGCCACTCGTGGGGCTACCGCGAGGAGGATGTGGGACGGGCCGTCAAGGAGGCCGGGCGGCGATACGAAGATACCTCGTCCGAATACGTGTTTGTGCAGACAAAGATACATCCACAAGATTTGGGTTACCACGCGACCAAAGCGGCAATACAACTGTCCCTCGATCGGCAACAAGTCAGGTCGCTCGATTCGGTACTGATACACAAGCCGCGGTGCTGGGAGGGGATATGCTCGAGAGAGCCGGAGGGGACGTGGCACGACAGTTGGCGGGCACTGGAAGAGGCGGTGGACGCGGGAGTGGTGCGGTCTATCGGCATCTGCGACGTGGATAGCTCATTGTTCAAGGAGTTGACGCGCAAAAGGATACCTCCCACGATCGTACAGAACTGGTTCGATCCGTTCCACCAGGACACGAGAATACGGAGCACCATCGCGAGATACAACGAGGAGCATCCCGACAAACCCATCTTGTACCAAGGATACAGCACCCTGGGAAGTCAATGGCATCATTTCAAAGGATACAAAGAGAACCCGGTCATGAACGACAGAACGCTGCAATCGCTGGCAGAGAAGCACGGCGCGACCGTTCCGCAGGTCGTGATACACTGGGCAACCCGGCGAGGGGTGATGGTTTTGCCGGCATCGAGGAGCCGGGAGCACCAGGAGGCCAACTTGAACAGCTTTTTCTTTTCTCTGAGCGAGGAAGAGATGCAATCCATCGACAGCCTGGACGGAAACCCGCCACCGTTGCCCAAGAAGGATCCGCAAGAGGTACAATTGAAGTTTGTCAATCGCAACAAAATGGCCGTCGATGTCTTTTGGGTTCCGGAGGGAGGCGAGGAGAGCGATCACGTGCACGTGGGAGAGATGAAGGGACGCGGAGACACGCTACAACTGACGTCGTATCATGGGCATCAATTCCTCTTCCGCGAGGCCGACGGCCGGAAGCTGAACCGGCATGTGGTGGATCGAGAGCTGGGTATTGACCAGAAGCACGAGATAGAAGATCAGAGCGAAGAGCTGTGAGCACAAATGACGACGTTACAATGTAAACTAGATAGACGTGTATCAATAGACGCATACAATTGCAAAGGAATGGCTGAGGTTGGTCTCTTCCCTCTCAGTGTGCCCACCCTACCACGACCGGCCAGCGTTTGCGTTGTTGGGCCGGGAAGGAGGGAAGGAGTCGATTGGCTTTCGTCAAGCGCTCAACAAGACCGGTGACAAGAGGTGACAAGACTGCCGTTGCAAGTTGCAACTCCACGCAACAAGGCGGCCCCGTAGCCCTCATTCGACGCGACGGCAGCGGACATCGCAACCGACGCCAGTGGGGGCTCTCAAGAGGTGGAGGGGAAGAGTGAGATGTCGAACAGCGAGCCTGAATCGCCCGATAGCGTCATAGATGGCGTGGAAGGTGAAGGTGCAGGAGACGGCACATGTGAACAATTCGAGGACGACTCCGGCTCCGAGTCTGAATCGGACGATGAATTTGAGGATGCGCAAGAGGAGGAGGCCATGCCCGATGGCGACACCAATCAAGATTTGCATGCCCTGCTGGCCTTCTCGAAATCGCGGTTGGAGAAGACGCCAGCATCGCAGCAACAGCAGCCTGCGGATGCACCCCCGCAAGCCGCTAGTGAAGAGGATGACGATTCAGAGACAGAGATAGTTGCAGAAGAAGTGGTTGCAAATGGGGAGAGCGGCCAGATGAATGGCACATCACCCACAGCTGAAACTCCCGCAGACGAGAAGAAAATAGAGGCAGAGGAGCCCGTCAAAGACCAAGCATATTTCCTCGAATTGGCAATGAAGAAGGGGAAGGATGCCAAGGAAAAGGCGACCAATGATCAGGACCCGGCCTACCTGATGAAACTCGCCGAGAAGAAGGTGGCAGAGGCCGAGGCCAAGGCCAAACAGGACGAGGAGGCCCTCGGGGAGAACGTGATCAAGCCGGCGTTGACGGCCCAGCCCACCCGCAGCGAGAACTCGGAGATCTGGGCGCTGTTGAACTACTCCAAAACGAGGCTGGAAACGGGGGCCACGCCGCAGGTGGGGAAGAAGGGCAGTTCCAAGGCGGGCTCCAAAGGTGGATCGACGAGGGGAGACGACATGTCCGTGTCCTCCAAACTGAGCAAGGCATCGAAGCGATCAATGAGTTCGAAGCGGTCCCTCACGGCGCAGGTGACAGTGGTGGGAGGGCCGGGGGATCTTCCCTCGCCACTGGGAACACTCGCTAGTGAGCACAATGCGGAAAACGAGGACGACGTCCCGTTTCCGGACGTGACGGATGGCGGCGAGGCATCCGTGGATGGGTCAGTGTCCCTGGAGAATTCCGTTGCCAATGAGGACGAGTCTGATAGCGAGGATGAGGATAGCAACGACGAAGAAGAGTCGAGCGAGGAAGACGACGAGGAGGAAGAGGACGAGCTGCCATCTTTCCTAAAGGACGAGCAGGATGCCATCGACCCGGAGGAGGCCAAGGCGCTCTACGAAGCGGCCAAGTTCAAAGCGGCGTCGATCCTGTCTGTGTCGGAGGAAAAGCTCACAGATGTGCAAATGCTCCAGGCGATCGCCATCGCGGAAGAGGCAGCGCAGAAAGGTGACGAAAAATTCAGCACGAAGCGGTCGCTGTTCAAGCTGAACGAGGCGAAGGTGGAAGACCTCAAAAACTTCCTTACCCTGAGCATGAGCAAAACAGCTGAGTCGGGGGAAGGCGACGCAGAGAGGGAAGAGGCGGGATGGGGCATTGGCGGGGGACGCCTCCGCAAGAAACTGGGATCCCAATGGAAGAACTTCAGAGAGCGGTGCGACGAGATCGACGAAACGAAACAGAGGCAGCGCCAGGGGCAGCCGACGACCACAGAGATGATGAGCGCGGCGATGCTCGATTTGAAGGCGCAGATTGACGAGTACGAAAAGACGGTCAAATCTACCATGAAGAAGCCAAGCTAGCTTCGGCAGGAGGATGACAGACTGGCGCATCCAAAATGAACAGTGGCAAATCAGGGCGCTTTGTCACCGCACCACAATAAATTGTGGTGCAGTGACATGCGCTACCATTGCTGTCATGAATAGGTATGAGCTCGGACACAACAAACAACAACAGAAACGAAGAGCCAGGATGCTGAGGTTGCAACTCAGCTGTAAATTTAATGCAATGAGCATCAGACCAGAGTCAGAGTTACTTTGATGGATAGTACGTCGTTGTCTTTGCCCCGCTCAGCTCGAAGGGCTTGTCCCACACGTCATCCGGAACTACTTTCATCGCCTTCCACAAGATATAACCCGGCCCGCAGTTCCTCACTGCATTATCGCGGCTCAGATTGTGTTGCATATTTCGGAAGGCATTCTTGCCCCTCTCGCCGGCCAATATGCCCCATGTTGGTTGCAAACTCTGATCCATTATACGCGTCACGATCTTCGCTCCTTTGTACTTGGCGTGACGCCTTGCCCTCTTGCCACCTTGCGTCTGCTTGCGATTGCTGTTTGATGCTGTCACTTGGGTTTGGGGCATTGCTCTATCTTCGTCTGGGATCATTCCATCATCTGCATCTCCGTCTTGACCCCGGAACTCTCGACAGATGCTGCAGCATTGCCTCTTTGGCACAATAGGCACCGGCATCTCACTCGCCATGCCCATCGATACCGTCTCATCGTCGTCGCAGCATCGACGGGTATACACCCTTTCCAAAAATGCAATGTACCTCTCCATGAGCTCTCGTCGATTCTTGCATGGATTGGCAGCCTCCCCGTAGAAGAAGCGGTCCACGTCCGCCAACTCCGCAGGCCTGTCTCTTGCCAGCCGACCCACCATTACCCCGCAAAGGTTTGACGGGGCGATTGGGCGTGGGCGCAGACACGAACCTTGGGGAAGATTGCACCTCTCGCAGGGCACTGCGTGGTCCTTTTCTCCATCGCATTCCCTGCAATCATTTGCATACTCCACATTGCCGCACTCATCGAATCGGGCCGTGCTTCCAAATGCAACCTCCCTCGCGTGCTCCAGGCTGTTGATCCCTCCATTGATCACAAAGGTGCACTGCGGAAAATGATCCATCAGCCGGTACACCAGAGGGTAGTCCAGCGGAGGAACGTCGCGGTTCTGGGCCGGGCTCAGTCCCTGAGTGTACACTTTTCGGGCGTGCATGACGAAGTTGGTGCACCCCGCATCGATCAGCTTCTGGAGGTAGCCAACCATGAATTCATAGCCCCCCTCGTCATCGACGCCAATCCGCGTCTTGACCGACACTGGAAATGGACCGTCGGCTGAGTTCGCTGATTTCGCCATTGACGATACCACCTCGACCGCAGCAGCCTGATCTTTCATCAGTGCAGCTCCAAAGCATCGGCCCGCCACCCGGTCCGAGGGACACTCACAGTTCAGGTCCACCGCATCGTACCCGCACCTCTTTGCAACGCGAACGGCAAACGCCGCCTCCGCGGGGGAGTTGCTCCCAATCTGGCACACGGTGGGGTGGGGACTGGCCTCCCCTCCGTGGGCGCGGTCGTCGTACCACCCAGCGTACCGCAGCCGATCTTGCTCGCTCAGTTGCATCCAATCCCCGTCATCCCTTGTTGCACTGGCATCACCACCATTATCGCTGGCCAATTCGCAAGAGGCCCTCTCATTGCGATGCACCAGCGTCTCGGCCACGACCATCATGTTCCAGACCACCGCCCGCTTTGTGAGCAGCCGGATGAAGGTTCTGAATTCGATCGTCGACACATCAATCATCGGCGCGATGTGGAACTGCTTCGAGGCGGAGGCGCCTCCGGCGGGCGGGCCGTCAGCCAGCTTCATCGCCGAGGTCGAGGTGTGGTTGTGCGTGGGTGGCTGTGGGTGGCTTTGGGCTTTGCAACGCACGGGGCCGCCGGCCGCCGGCGGACTGGCTCTGAATTGGGTGGCTCAACAAACTTTGGTTTGTGACACAAAGAATCAAAGACATCACAAGAGCCCTGAACGCCGCCCACTCCTCTCACCCGCGGCGGCGCCCGGGCCCCGCCCCGCACGGCCTCCAATGTCGTCCGCCGCTGCCCAGCTGCAAAGGCTGCGGCTGCCGGCGCCGCGGCCGGCGTGCGTGCGATGGACGAGGACGCCTGTCTCCGGGCGGGGGTGATGGGAGTGTCTCTGGGTGCCGGATCAACGACGTCATTACCTGTGCAGCTTTCGGATTCTCCGACGGAACTCGACAAACTGCATGGCGGGCGCGGCGATCGGATCATGTGCCGCGCGGCGCGATGGCGCCTCATAAAATGTTGATCAGTTCGCATACACCATCGGCACGCACACTCATAACTGCCCCTTCTCAACACCATGACGATCGCCGCCGCCCCCGCCGCCTCGATGTCCATCGCCGCGCTCACGGCCGAACTGGAGCGGATCGCGGCCAACGACGAAGACGATCCGGCGGCCCTGGAGGCCCAGCTGGAGCGGCTGGACGAGCTCGAAAGGGCTCTCGCGAATCGAGGCGTCCCGGGGCGCGCCGACGCGGATGTGGAGGAGGGGCGCGCGGCAGTGGGGGCGCCCGCCGCGGACTGCAATCCGGACGCTTCGTTCGCGGTCGTCGGAGGTGAGTGCCATTGTTCTCGCGGGCATCCGGAGGCCTTCTCCTGACCATCTCCTCTAACGCGATCCCTCTAACAACATCTACTGCTTTGGTTCCCATCCCAACCTACGCAGGGGACGCTCGCACCCGCGCCTACGTCGGCGAGGACCAGCCCAGGACGTCGAAGGAGAGCGGCGGTGCGTGGGAGGGACCGCCGGCCGCGTTCCCGACTCCCACCGCGGTGGGCGTCCCCATGGTCCCCACCGCTAGCGGGGGCGCGCCCGCCCCGGACGACGAGACGGGCCGCTGGCGCGCGAAGCGTCGGAAACTCATCGCGCTGGCAGTGCTGCTCGTCGCCATCGCGGCCATCCTCGTCGGTGTCTTGGTCTCGAGGCCGGACGAGGGCGCCTCCGAAGAGCAGAGCGCTGTCGACCAAGGCCCTTCTCAGCCTGTTGAAGCTTCAGGTTCGGGCGTTGTCGCAAACGGGTACGATTTCGTAGGGAACGGAGAGTGCGTGGCTTCCGAAAGCTTCAGCTCCGAAAGATCGTATCCCTTCCTCGCCTCTCAAGCCAAGGACCTTGCCACGTGCAGCTTTCATTGCGACCGGTTTCGCCCCGTGGATCGGTTCCGAGGCTTCGGGTTCGATGCGTTCAGCGGCTCAGTTAACTGCGAGTGTTACTTCGACGCCAACAGCCTGGCTTTTTCTTTGGACGAGATCGGATCGGACTACGGCGGCGATGTGACTTTCGCCCAAGGCGGATATGGGCACGGAGGGGTAGGCAGCATCAGCGACACCATCCAGCGACCTAACGCGAGGTGCTACAAAGTGGTGAGTCTCGAGGCCCTCTTGTTCCAACGCTTTCCTCCTGCCGAGTTTATTATTTACGCCTCTACAATATCAACCCATCGCGTCTCCATCGTCGCTGAAGGAATCGCAGGATCCCGCCCCACTGCAGACTGGAGAGGGCGACGACGACGACGGCGGGTTGGACCCGTCTCCGACCCCGTCGACTGCTCCCAGCTTCGATGGGCCGTGCTTCCCCGTCGAGATCGGGATAATCTTCGACGAATACTCCAGCCAGACGGAGTGGCTGCTCGTCAAGGGGAACTACTACCCCGAGAACCCGGAGGAGAACGCGGTGGTGTGGGAGAGCAAGTACTACAATCCGATGGAGTACAGCGGCCGGGCCAACACGTTCGACCGATGCTTTCCCGAAGGATATTACACGTTCGTGTTCAAGGACCAGGAGGGCGACGTAAGTTTCTTTGAAGATGTGAACCGTCGTTGTTCTGGACAAACGTTCTCATTCGATTGTGACTATCGATGCAGGGCATCTGCTGCTACCACGGCGAAGGATCGTATGTGTTGACGTCCGAGGGAAAGATTATCAAGATTGGCGGCGAGATGGACGCCCAGGAGGAATACATTGGGTTCCAGCTGCCGTTCGAGCAGCCGGAAACGGCGGCATCGGGATTTCCCTCCTTCCGGCCCACCGGGGCCCCATCGCCCGACCCGTCGGAGCGCCCGTCCGCAAGTGCAAGCGCAGCATCTCCCTCGCACCGGCCATCCAAATCCCCGACCCCGACTAGGTCTCTGTCCCCGTCGTTGCATCCACGCCCATGCTTCGTAGATCGCGACGAGCTCAAAATTGCAGTGGACAATTACACCACGGGAGGGGACGCCTGTCGGGAAGGCGACAGCGATTGCGAGGTCATCCAAACTTACGGGTGGCCCATCGGAACGTGGTGCACTTCCAGCGTCACCGACATGTCGTATTTGTTTGAGGGAAAAGATACTTTCGACGATGACCTGTCTTTTTGGGATACCTCAAGAGTGACATCGATGTATCGTATGTTTGCTGGAGCCAAGACATTCAATCGGGACTTGAGCAGCTTCGACACCTCCAAAGTTACCTCAATGGAGCAAATGTTCTACGGAGCCAATGCATTCAATTGGGACTTGAGCAGCTTCGACACGTCCAAAGTCACAAACATGCGCTACATGTTCTCCCATGCCTATTCCTTCAATGGGAATGTAAGCAAATGGGACACGTCCAAAGTCACTGATATGACTGGAATGTTCGATGTAGCCTCTGCCTTCAACGGGGACGTGGCCAATTGGGACACCTCCAAGATCAATTCGATGAAGAGCTTGTTCCAGAGAGCTAAATCATTCAATGGGGACGTGAGCAATTGGGACACTTCGAAAGTCACGACGATGGGGAGAATGTTCGCTTATGCCTCGTCATTCAATCGGGACGTGAGCCGCTGGGATGTCGCCTCCGTGACAAACATGCAGTACATGTTCTGGAGAGCCACTTCATTCAATGGCGACTTGAGCAATTGGGACACCTCCAACGTGACAGAGATGAATTCTATGTTCAGCTCAGCCTCTTCGTTCAACGGGGACGTGAGCAATTGGGACACGTCCAGCGTCACTTCAATGCAGTCAATGTTCCGCGATGCCACTTCATTCAATCGGGGTGTGACCCCTTGGAATGTTGCCTCTGTGACTTCGATGTCGTCTATGTTCTATGGAGCCTCGTCGTTCAACCAAAACCTCTGTGCCTGGGGTGCCCATTACAACGCCGTTGGACCGAAAGTTGGAACGAAATACGGGCTTTTGTTCAAGGACTCGAACTGTCCCAACCAAAACGACCCAGCGGGGCCTGGCACAAACTGGTGCGCGGCGACGTGCGCCAACGTCACAGACACATTGCCTCCATCAGATACCACGACAGATCAGGTGAGATCGGCTTCGATTTTTATCCCGAACTCGGCACCATGCCTCACTTTCCTAACGTCATTTCTGTTTGCTTGCAGTCTCTCACTTCACCAGCAGCAGGATACCCCTGCTTTGCAGACAAGGAGGAACTCCAGGCTGCAGTAAACGACTACATCGCTGGAGGGGACGCCTGCCGGAAAGGAGAGAGCGAGTGCGAGGTCGTCCAGATGTATGGCTGGCCCATTGGGACCTGGTGCACCTCCAAAGTCACCGACATGTCGGAATTGTTTCGAGACAAGGGCAGTTTCAACGACGACCTCTCCTCGTGGGACACCGCCAGAGTCACTTCAATGGAGTACATGTTCTATGGAGCCATCGCGTTCAACCAAGCTGTCTCGAGCTGGGATACGTCCAGCGTGAGGGATATGTCATGGATGTTCAATAGTGCTGTCGCATTCAACGGAGACGTGAGCAGTTTCGACACGTCAAGTGTCACTTCAATGTATGCTATGTTCGGGCACGCCACTTCATTCAATCAGGACGTCAGCAAGTGGGATACATCAAGTGTCACTTCAATGTATGGGATGTTCGGGCTCGCCACTTCATTCAATCAGGACGTCAGCAAGTGGGACACATCGAGAGTCATGTCAATGGGTTGGATGTTTGCTGGAGATCCCAGTCCCGGGAGCCCCACTTCTTTCAATCAGGACGTCAGCAATTGGGACACCTCCAAAGTCACCGATATGAACAGGATGTTCCGGTTTGCCTCTTCTTTCAACGGGGACGTGAGCCGCTGGTATGTCGCCTCCGTGACAGACATGACGTACATGTTCTATCAGGCCACTTCCTTCAACGGGGACGTGAGCAATTGGGACACCTCACAAGTGCCTTGGATGAGCTACATGTTCAATGGAGCCTCTTCCTTCAACCAAAACCTCTGTGCCTGGGGTGTACATTACAAAGCTTCCTCCCGGAAATACAGCGAGATGTTCTTGGACTCAAACTGTCCCAACCAAAACGATCCAGCGGGGCCTGACACAAACTGGTGCGCGGCGACGTGCGACACTGAATCCACTACGGACAGTCAGACGACGACCGGCAGCGCCATCAAGTGGAGCTTCACTCAAGTTTTAGACCTGGAGTCGGGCGACTCACTCTCTGAGGTGCAGCAAGGCATTTTCCAACTGCTCATGCAGAGCTACACAACGCAGTTTGGAT
>JALLAP010000723.1:0-20580 GCA_036939355.1 Thalassiosira profunda | reverse complement strand
GACTGCGACAATCTTCGGTGCTCCTTCTCTACCAATAAGATAAGGAGGGTTGAAAATGTTGTGACGATGAATTTGATGCGGAAGAATGGATGAGCCTGGATGACGCTTGTGGAGGATGGACGTGGAAATACAATGGGAAGCAGAAGGTGGAGAAGGAAGACCTTTCTTCAGACTCTCTGTTTCCGTTAGAACTCTGGCGGGGATTGGCAGCTGCGTGATGATCACTCAGTTGCGGCCTCGGCGCTATTTCGAGAGACGGGGTGTACTTAGGTGACTGCTTAATGTAATAACTTAATCTTCATCTCTGATACGGCCCAGCAGTGCTTTGCTCACAAACTCTGGCAGCAGGAAGCTTTGAGTCTTTCTCAAGCTAAACTTCTCGAACTGAAGACTGGCTAGCTCTAGAGCGCAGGCATGCGACCAAGTCAGTTGGCACAGTTGGCTTGTAACAGAACCGTTTTCTCTCGCAATTCAATCTCAAGCCGTCCCTACCGTCGTCCACTAACGCTGCTTGGCAAGTGGCATCGTATGGATCGACGCCTTTGTCGTCCTTTGTTGTCCTCTCCTCTCCTTTCTCCTGTATTCTCCTCTCTCTTTGCAACGTGACGGGGTTTTTTCACGCGACAATCGTTCACGTGAATGAACCGGACCCGGACGAACTTTTTTGCACACTTGACAACGCCAAGCACAACCGGAACCAACCCCGTCGCCGGCCGCGGCCACGGCGGCGTCCTCCCCGGTGCGCCTGCTCCTTCCCTTCCTCGCAAACGCCGCCCGCTGCTCGGCCGAGATATTTGGTATCCTGCCGTTAGCTGTGGCTATGGTACCTGTCGCGCTGCCAGGTACAATTACAATATTTATGGTGCACCCAGATGAGACATGAGCATGAGACATGCAATGGACCGATAGCGGATGAAGGGGGGCGATGCCAACTGCACTCACGGGTGAGCAGCCCGCCTCCGATCCGGAGAGCCGCTGGCAGGCAGTTTGGTTTGGCGGGCTCATACGCATTCAATATCAATACGATAGCAACGCCCTGATGGGCGAGAAGTCCTCCCACGCCAACAATGGGAGCAATTGCACAGGTGGCAAGTCATATCCATCAAAACGACGCAACAACGACCGTGTGTGGCGAATACTGGCCATCTCGCTTGCATTCGCCAGCGTCTCCATCTTCAACATGAACCGCCATACCTTCCTCCTCCGATCCTTTCTGACCGACCCGGTACCGAGGGACCAACCAGTGCTCGATGATGTTGGCAGACTGTCCAGCCAACCTACAAAGCTTCGATACTACATCTACAACAGCTCGAGACTGCACGCATTTCTACGCCCCGCGGGGAGTCCGGAATTGGCTAAACTGGAGAGTATGGAGCGGACGTTTCACGAGGCCGTGTGGTCGATATACCAAGCCCTTGCAAATCATCCTCTGCGAACGTATGATCCAAACGAGGCCGCCTTCTTCATTCCGCCCGTTTTCCCCAATCAGGTAGGCGCCTACGAGAAGTACTGGGATGCGGGAAGGAGGAACTTCTTCACGGCGTTGGATCTGGTGACAAGCTCGTCCATCTACCAGAATACAGTGGGAGCTCGGCATATCTTCATCGCGCTGGACGGGCAGTTCTTCACCTGGAGAGCGGGCGCCAAGTTGCCCCAAGCAATCAAAGAGTACAACCCGGACTGGCTGCGGCATATCATACCGCTCGGGAACACGTCGAAATGGTTTGAAGACATGCCCTGCCCATATGATCAATGGATCGTGGACGTCGAAGACGGTGGTTGCTTTCCATCCGGCAATGTCTTTAGGAATGCCATAGTGGCGAGAGATCGAGATCTGTGGGAGCTTTATCGGATGCACAAAGATGAGAACGATTATCGCGAATGGAACAAACTGTTGTACTTTGAAGAGCCGATGACTCTGTTTGGCTTCTCGATCGGTTTCCTAGGTGGTCCCTCGGAAGCAGAGCTCATTCCGGCAACCTATGAGAAGTATTCGGCATCGACATGGTTATACTTTTACCACAACCGAGAAGAGTGAGTAGAAGGCTACGGCTTGTGGTTCACCTGTGTTCCTACCTGAGCACTGACGATGCTGTGTTTGCCTCAGTGATTACGTTTACAACTCGACTATATTCCGGCATGCCCCTGTGAAGAACATCCCAGCCCCTGGCACGGCGGAAGCTCGTACGTACAGCCGGAGCAGCGTTGGATTTGTCATCGACCCTGCCCAGTGGAAGAGGCGGTTTGCAGACTCCAAATTCTGCTTAGTGGTCAGGGGCGACAATCCTGGGTCGAGGGCGTTGCTGCGGGCGATAAGGGTTGGATGCCTTCCAGTCGTCGCATCCAATTTGTATCCGCGCTATGCACCATCGCTCAAACACACGCTCGATATGTCGGAGTACACCATCCTGATCGATGAGGAAGCGTTGCTGGCAGATCCGTGGGGGACGCTCCATCGCCTGTATTACAGTTTGACGGAGGCGGAGATAAAACGAAAGATGAGGAATCTAGCGTACGCGCAGAGAGTTGTCTTTCCGGACCATCCAGATTCACTCTTCGTGCCAGCGTTTGTCAAAGAGGCATGGGAGTCCCTGCCCGAGGCGAAGCGAGAGGTTGGATGCGGGCACTGTGGAGGGTATTCTGAGGTGTCAGAGGGTTATTTTTCTGAGCTAAACCGTGTTGAGGATGCCAAGATTCGATACAAGAGGCAGAAAGGCAAAAAGCGGTCGAAACCGCAAGGCAAGATTGCAAGAGAAAGAGCCAGGGCGCGCCGAGAGGCTTTTAAGAAAGAGATTGCGGGTAAGCAATAGCTGTGATTTCGGCTTCATCGAGCAATCGTCAATGGTCTCAGTTGTCCATCCGACAGTCCGGGGAAAAGTTTGTGAGAGGAAGTGCTGTTTCGCCATTCCACGAACCGCTCCGTCCAGCCCGGGCTGTCCTGGTCAAGCATTTCCACGTATGCGGCGAGCTGGAAAATCAGATCTCCAATAGCACGTTCCCGCAGCATATTCTCCCGACACCACGCCCGCGCATTCTGCACGATGCCCCGAACCGTCGATTCGTTTTCCGGCGCCAGCGTCCAGTTCACCGCGTCGATCAGAGACTCGTTCAGTGGAGCGGGAACATAATGAACAAACGGCTCCGCGGTGAAATCGTGATAGCCCAGGTACTGTGGCGCCACCTTGATCACCGGCGTATTCATACAAAGGAGATTTGGAAACCTTCCTGACCACGCATTGCCGTCCACATCTATTACGGCGCGGTATTTTTGGAACTCCTGGAAGGGTAGAGCATCTTGCCTCTGCCTTTTCGTGACGACGCGCGCGTCTACGAGGGGCGATGGTTCGACAAGATCGTACATTCGGTTCCGCCACCCGCCTCCGGTTAGGCCGCCCCTCCAAACTGCGATCCTCTTCTTCGTTTCCCAGGCGTATGTGTTGTCCCACGCTTCGAACTGTGTGTCCCATTCCGTCGCATTTCCGCGGAGGCCACCAAGATATACATCTCCAGGGAGGCCGAAGGCGTGTTTGCAATCGACCCGAATAGAGTGGGACCACACCGGCAGTTTCTCGAAGTGAACAGGCCCCCAATGCGCGGAATAATTGGTGGCGCACTGCTGCATGTCGGTGATGTCCAGCGCCAGCGGTATCGGCACTCCATCGTCGAGAAGCCGATACACCCTCGCCAACGGCACTTCATCAATCGAGTCGCCTCCATTGAAGCGGTTGAGGGCCTCGTTCAAGATAGACTCTGTAGGAGGAATCTGTACCCTCCGGGTGAACTTTGCCGAGGGCAGGGTCGCGGCCACGGATGATGAATACGCAAACACATATCGTCCATCGTTGCCACGCGCCACCGCCGCCGGGTGCGTCGGCCAGTTGTGGAACCCAAACGTCCGATTAAGCCTATTGTCAATCGCCGCGAAATGAGCCATTCCAGGACGGTGGTGGCGTTGACGCCCTCCCCGGCCGGCCAGCGGGGGAAACCGCCGCGCCGGGGGATGTCTCCTGCGATCGACTGCGCTCCGGCATCGCGGACTGGACTGTTCATTTTTTGGTCTTCGGTGGTGTGGACCGACGATCTCGCGAGAGAGCGAGCATGTTGTACCGTCCCCGCAATTTGGACGAGCAGGATCAACGCCGCAGCGCTCAGAATGGTGGTGCGGCGTCCGCTCTGCGGCTAAACAATAGGCTGCAATTTCGGCGTCATCTTGGAGTCGATGGCTTTGAGAGTGGTGCGGCCTCCGCTGTGCGCTGTGGCCGCTCCTCGGAGCTATTGCAATCTGAAATCGCGTCTCGCTCACATCATGTGCACATCTCTGCCCACAATTGCAAATCGACGACTTAATGCGATAGCAGTGGACTGTGCTCGATCGAAGGGATTGGACCCGACGCGCGGGTGTCCCGGCAGGGTCGGCGCCATGGCGGCCGTGGCTGGGAAAGGGTTGGTGGTTTGGCGGGCGGGGGCGGGGGATGCGGTCGAAAAAGTGCCGTTGCACTTTTTTCTTTTTGGCGCACTGCGAGCAAGTTGCAGAGCAAGTTCAGTTCGCCATGCCACCCCTCCCCCGCGGGCGACCGACCTTCCCGCCAGTAGTAGGCGCAGGCTCCCACCGCTCGATGTAACCGGTAGGGCGGGGCGACCGCGAAGCGTCGCGCACAGCGATGACCGGCAAACGAGGACCGGTGTCGCGGTAAACGATTTTTCTGTTGCCGCGTGGCGTGCGTGATGGATCCAATCCTCAACGATTTGGTGGTGCGGTTGGAGGAGGTGGAAAGGGAGAAGCGATTGCTGGAACGGCAAATCTCCAGGGTGCAGGGTGCCAGCGGCGTGCGCCGTGCCGCCGCCCACGCATCCGCCAACAACTCGGCCGGAGGCGGGCAGTTCCTGCCCAAGGCCTTCCGAGTCCTGCTCGTGGCAACCCTCTACTCCGTGGCCATGTACCGCCTCGCCGGCCGAGTGTTCGGAGACGCCTTTTCGCCATCGCTGCAGATAGGTGACAATGCCACGGCCGCTGCGGATTCAGCGGCGGGCTCGGCAACGGCATGGGAGGAATCGCGTGAAAAGATTCGCGTCGGCACGGCCCTGATCATAGCAACGGTCCCGTACGATGCGATCCACGCCCGGGCCCTCTGGTCGCACCTCGAGTGCCTCACGGAGGGCATCGATCGGGTCCTCATCGCCGCGCCGGATGCGTTGTGGAGTCGGCTCCAAGTTCAGGCGATCAAGACCGAGTTCGTCCGGAGAGAATCGAACCGAAGGGAAGAGAAGTCCAACGGGACGAATATTGAAGTGGCTACTGATGGGGGGCTGCCGATCATCGAGGAGGGCTATTATCGAAATGATAGGTATGATATCGGGCTGTGGTGCGACGCACTTCATTACGGATATGGCTACAATGCAACCAATATCACGTCCGGCTCGAATAGCTCGGAAAGCCTTGAGTCGACGGTACCCGACGCTGTCTTCGTGGTCAACGACTCGGCTATGTCGATGCGGAAATACAACAATCTGACACGGCGAATAGTCCACACGGCTCGGCTTGAGATGCAGGGCGCTAACCTGACGGCACCTCGCACCCGCAAGCAGCACGCGAGGCTCGTCAGCCTGAACGGACGGTTCGACGATTACTCGTCTCCCGTACCCAACGCGCGGTACAACTGGGTCGAATCCGTCTACCGCGGGCTGACCCCCGCCGGCCTGAAACCGTTCTACGACTTCAGCTGCTCTCCGCAATCCTTTCAGCCGTGCTTCGGCGCAGAATTTTCGGGAAAGAGGAAGCGGTGCGTGGTCGACCACTTTGAGAGAGCCCTTGCAACTAGAGCGTATGATATACACACCGAAGTCGACGCGATGTTCCCCAGTTACTTTCCGCACACTGCCGGCTTCTTTCCGTCGTTTGGAGTGGAGTGGAACGCATCCGAGGAGAACGCGAGGCACGGCGGGTTCTGGACGGCCGATCAGTGGAGAGGCAGCGGAAAGTTCTACGAATACCTCCGAGACGAATGGGGATTTCCAATGAAGAAGATCAAAACGCTACGGAACGAGGTTGGCCACTGCAACAGGTTGGTAACCGGCGGCTTCCTCGACGGCTTACCATATCCCACGCGGATACAACGATTTGGAGACAACTTTGGCATTAGGAATGCAACAGCATGAGGTTACTTTCGTGCCCTCTCCTTCTACTCCAGCCAAAAGATGTCACCAACCAACAGGTGGCTGCTTGGCAAACTCCCCGCGCACGGGGAGAGCAATCCCAGCGAGCCCTTCTCGGCGTCCACCTTCTCCACCACCACAAACCCCGCGACGCCAGCCAGGTACAAATCGCGCGCGCTGCCGCTCTGCTCGTATTTGGCCACTGCGCTTGGGTGGCACACGGCCAGCACCGAGTGTTGGAACTTCGGCGTGATTTCCGATGGCTGGATGTTCGTCAGTTGAATTGGATCCGTCGCCTGCTTGGCCGATATGGGAAGCAGCGACGCCGACAAAGAAATGTTGGACAGTTTGTGCAGCTGGATGTCCGACAGGGACACGTCGATCAGGCAGGGACTGAGGGCGTTGTTGTTCCCGTAAAAGTAGCGCCGGATGCACGACGATCGCGACGCCCGGCGGAAGGCCGCGTCGCGCGACACCACGCCCCCGCTTCGTGGGAGTTTGATCAGCTTTGGTATCGTTCTGGGTGCCGATCCCTCCTCCATTTGTTGCGCCTTTTGCTTGAACTCTTTTCCGAGCATGCTGTACAATCGATCGTGGCCCAGGACCAACACGACGTTAATCCGCAATGCATCGATGGCATGCAATAAATATTCGTATCCCACGTCCTCGATGTATCCCGAGGTGTTCACGATCACCCCTGACGCCCCCGCCTCGGCCTCCCCCGCCAATCGCTCGTCGATCGACTTGCCCAGCTTCTCCAGCTGGGCCTTGTACAAATCCGGATGCGCCGGCAAATCCTGCGACCCGTACCACAATACCAATGGCATCGGGGCGCCGTGGCCCGTCCCGCTCATGACCGAGCTCGTCGCATAGCCCTCGGCGCTGGCAACGTCAGCCGACACCGGTATGGCCGCCAGGGTCCCCGGCACCGACAGCATGTTGTTGGAGGCGTCCAAATCCACCAAGAGGGGCGATCGGCCCAATTTCGTCGCGTAGGCGGCGAGGACGCGGGCCAGGCTGGACTTGCCGCAGTCCGCGGGTCCGGCCAGCAACACTCTGGGCCCCTCTGTAGGTTTGTCGTTCAGCACGTTGGCACCGTCGGCGCTGGACATCGCCGACGCCAGCGCCTCGTCCCGCAGCGCCTCCAACTGCGCGTGGGTGTTGACATACGCGACATTCGCCTCGGTCTCCTCGCTCACGTATTCAATGTCCAACTGGTCCTTGTTGGACACGTCCAAGGTGCACCCGTGCCACGTAAATATTGCCGCCTTTCGCCCCGTCAAGGAGAGGGGGCGGTGGGGGGCGAGCTCGGCCCCGAACAGCTCGGCCGAGCCCCGGAGGAGGGTGACGGTGCACGAAACCCCGACGGGGATTTCGAGGCGGAGCTCCGATTCCGGGGACAGGGCGTGCCGGGACGTGGAGGCGTCCGCGGGCGGGGGGAGGTCGGAGGAGGAGGGCGGGCCCATGGTGACGGTGGTGGTGGGGGCAACGACGCCGCGCGCTGGAGGAAAGTGAAAGATAGATGGCGGGGCGGGGCGGGTAGGCTTTCGTTTTTAGTGGGGAGCAAACGCCGATTTAGTGGGTGTTCCCCACCAGAATCCCCACCAGGTTTTGGTGGGGCTAGCTTCGCCTAATAGAGGCCTGAATCCCGTTTTCGCCTCGCGACTTGCAGTCGCGCACTAAAGCAAGGGGCTCTCGCGTGGGGGAGCCCTGAGCTCAAACCTCGATTCAGTGGGGGCCCCCACGCTCCCCACTATAAACGAAAGCCTAGGGGCGGGGCGGGGGCGGCGGTGGGCGGATTTGCGACTTGCGAGCCGTTTCGCGGGACTTATCTCGCAAATCCCTCCAAATTAGATACTAACTCCTCAGTGGTGCCTACCGGGGAAAGTAAATGAAGGTAAGTTGCGCGACTCAATCCGCCGCCTAGCGTCGCCACAAATCAACTCGATTTCAGCACCCCCCCCCACCGCAACCATGAGCTCCGCCTTCGCCAACCTCCCCGCTGTCCTCCACCCCAAGTGAGTCTTCAGCGACGCCGGTGCTGCTAGTGCCCGCTTGGCGCTTTTTCTCTCGTCGATCCGGCTGCCGCTAACCCACATCCTGTCCTCGTCTCCATCGCTCGCCCGCTACCGCAGGGAGGAGGACATCCAGATGATGCTCTCCGCCGGCGTCCACACCGGCACCCGCAACTCCGATTCCGCCATGGAGGAGTACATCTGGCGCCGCCGCAAGGACGGCCTCCACGTCCTCAACATCGGCAAGACGTGGGAGAAGATCGTCCTCGCCGCCCGGGTCATCGTCGCCATCGAGAACCCGGAGGACGTCGTGGCCATCTCCGCCCGGCCCTGGGGGATGCGCGCCGTGCTCAAGTTCGCGCACTACACCGGCGCCCAGTCCATCGCCGGGCGGTTCACCCCGGGCACGTTCACGAACCAGATCACCAAGCAGTTCCGCGAGCCGCGGCTGCTCATCGTCACGGACCCCCGGACCGATAGTCAGGCGGTGCGGGAGTCGAGCTACGTGAACATCCCCGTGATTGCCTTTTGCGATTCCGATTCCCCGCTGCAGCACGTCGACATTGCCATCCCCGCGAATAACAAGGGGAAGCACTCCATCGGCCTCGTGTACTGGCTGCTGGCGCGGGAGGTCCTCCGCCTCCGCGGCTCGGTGTCCCGCACGTCCGATTGGGACGTCCCCGTCGACCTCTTCTTCCACCGCGACCTCGAGGTGGGAGTCGAGCTACGTGAACATCCCCGTGATTGCCTTTTGCGATTCCGATTCCCCCCTGCAGCACGTCGACATTGCCATCCCCGCGAACAACAAGGGGAAGCACTCCATCGGCCTCGTGTACTGGCTGCTGGCGCGGGAGGTGTTGCGCCTCCGCGGATCGGTCTCGCGCACGTCCGATTGGGACGTCCCCGTCGACCTCTTCTTCCACCGCGACCTCGAGGAGCTCAAGAAGACGGAGGAGGAGCAGGCGGCCAAGATCGAGGAGGCGAACGCTCCCGCCGTGGCGCAGGTGGTGCCGGACGCGGGCGAGTTTGGCGCCGCGCCGGCCGTTCCGGCCGTGGCGGGGGCCGCGCCCGTGGCCGCCGGAGGGCAGGAGTGGGCCGCTGCGGGCAACGACGCCGCCCAGGCTGCTGCCGAGCAGTGGTAGGGTGTGTTTGCCTAGCTCAAGAAGTAGTGGATGTACTCCGGAGGTGGTTACTGCGTGTCACTAGAGGGAGTTCATAACCACTAAGAAAAGTTTAATGCATCTGATCGAGCACTAAAAAGATTAATGCATCTGATCGAGCAGAATAGCACTATCATTACTTCTCTGTCATTACCAGCTGCACCTTCATTGTGGACTTCCGCGCCGCAAACTCGAGCGCCTCCCTGGCCTCGCTCAAGGGAAAGGTTTTTGTGATGTACTTTTGCATCCTCAACGGCGGGCAGTCCTCCGTCCCTGTCGAGTTCTTCTCGAGCAACTCCAACGCAACGTCGATCGGTCCGCATCTGCTCCCGACCACTGCCAGCTCGTCGATCACAATGGGTGCGGAGTGAAAGCCTTTGACTCCGGCGGCGCAGGTCGATTTGAGCACGAGCGTTCCCATTGGTCGGCACAGCGACATGGCCAGNGCCTTTGACTCCGGCGGCGCAGGTCGATTTGAGCACGAGCGTTCCCATTGGTCGGCACAGCGACATGGCCAGAGTGAGGCCATTTGGATTGCCTGTGGCATCGATGACAACGTCGTATCTGTTCATGTGGTCGGGCGAAATTCGCTCTTGCTCGTCATCTGCGTAGCACGTCGAAACCGGGCGTGTCTCCACTCCGCTTTCCTTCACGAGATCCAGCTTGCTCTGGTGCTTTCCAAAGATGATGGGCGCCGGCGGTTTCTCCCCTCCAATGTTGCGGCAGCATCGAATGTACTCTCTCCCCAGGATCTCAGCTACGCACAGCCCGAGCTTCCCGTCGCCAAGGATTGCCACACGATCGCCTCCCCTCACACTTGCTCCCTTGTCGGTGTATCGAAAGGTCACCAGCCCCTGCTCCACCACGCGGCACGCCGCGGCCAATGGCTCGGAAAACACCGCAATTTCATCGGGTATACTGTCCGGAACCAAGTGCAAATTCCGCAGAGGCAGCAGCATGTACTCTGCAAATGTGCCATCCTGATTCAATATCCCCAGCACCGTCCGATTGGGGCAGTGATTCCGCGACATCTTCGGGTGCCTCCCGTCGTATCCCAGCGAGTCGTCGCACACCCCGCATTCGGTCGAGTTGGCATTGTTGCAGCACCCCAAATTTATATCCCCACACACCCTCTTGCCCATCCATTGGCTCTTTGCATCCTCCGTTGCATCGTCGTGCAACGTCGCCACGACGCCTACAAACTCGTGTCCCAGCACGCCCGCGAAGCCCATGTACCCCTGCAAAATCTCCAAGTCCGTGTTGCAAATGCCCGCCCGCGTCACGCGGATGAGGGCGTAGGCGGGGTTGGGGATGGCGGGCACGGGATGGTCGGTAACGAGCGCGCCGTTGTCGAGCGGGTTGGGGCGGGCGGGGTCGGCATCCCGGAGGAGGAACGCCTGCATGGTGGCGGGGAGGGCGGCGGAGGGGGCCATCGTTGCAGATAGGGAGCCAGCAGGCGGGAGGCAGCGGGCGGGGACGAGGAGGGCGTGAGCGTGGGCGGGCGCCGGTGCAGTTGTTAGGTATGAGGGAGTTGGGAACTCAAAATGGCCAGTTGGGAAGTAAATTGGGAAGTCAGTGAAGCAGTTACCTACCTACCACTGTGCTGCTATATGGCGTACATGTGTGCTAAATACCGTTTGTTAGCGAAAGCTAGTAGAGTGCTTACTTCCCAACGCTGGGAACTTCTTCCCAATGACCCCCCCAAATCCGGCCGATTGGGCACTTTCCAACTCCCTCATACCAGCAGTTGTGGTTGTGCCGCTCGCGAGGGATGGATGGAAGACGACACGGCAAGAAATAGACCAGCCCCCCCGCAAGGACAGCCGCGCCCGCCTGCTTCTCACCTCATTGCCATTGCTCTGCCCCTATCTCTAGAGATCCACCATGTCTCCGCCGACCGTCTATTCGGCGCTTTAGAGCTCCACCATGTCTCCACCGGACCTCTATTCGGCGTCGCTCATGGTAGCATCGGTTGCAGCCGCAGAGTCGGCAGCCTCTGCCGTCGCGGCATCCCCATCGCGCGCTCTGCAAAACCTCGACTTCTTCCAAAGCTACTGTGTCAAAGAGGGGCAGACCTTCCTCCAGTGCTTTTCGCAACTCGCCGACCCCGGCGCCTGCAGTGACTGCCACCTCTCCTTCATTGGAAAAGACACCGCCCTCCTCGGCACCTCGTGCCACGCGCAATGCAACGCGGACCACGATGGGACCGGAGAGGCGTTTGTGAGGTGCAACGATCTGGGATACAACATGGTGACCTGCGTCAACGACAAGATATGGGGCTACCACTGCCGGGCGCAGTTTGATGCCCTTCGCAATTGCCGCGGCGACGATTGCGCGGAAGAGTCGATGGCATTCGAGCGATGTCTTGTTGCAGGGACCAAAGTGCTGAGAGGCCAGTCGATCGCGGAGTGCGAAGAGAAAGCTGAGGTGTTCAACACGTGCATCGATGCGTCTAATTCGCCAGACAACGAAATAGAATCGTGCAAACGGTGCCACTCGGACTTGGGGTTTGGTTTCCGCGACAGCAGCTGCTCGTGCCCATCGTGCGATTCCGAGGGCTATGGAGCATCATCGTGCATCAAAAGCGCGGTTCAATGCCCAGACCTCGTCAGAAAGGATATCAACTGCAACGAACGACAGTTCTTGTGCACGCCGACTACGTGCGATGAATATGACGAGGGAGATACGCCACCAACCAGTGCCAATGCAACAGATGGGCAAGAAAGCGTCGGCTGGGATACCTACAACTGGACCAACTCGAACACAAGCAACACATCGAATGTGCCATTCATAGACTGGAAATCTATGCGCGAGAAACTTGACGAAGCAAAGGGCGTGGCTGCGTCGATACGCGACAATGAGGATACTTCGGGCACATATCGGAGCTCTCTGGATCCGTTTTCACTACTCATGTCGGCGATCGTCGTATCTCTTGCTTTGAGATAGCATTAACTTAGTATTATTTGCTCTGCAGATGGCTGCGAGTTTCTACTCAACATGAACATTGTGCTTCTACCCAATCGAGGAACCCAATCAACTTGTTCGTTTGTCGTCAAGTCCAAGAGACGAGGCAGCGGAAGATCACGGACGCGGTGCATGCACCTTGTTATCTAGTTTAGCTAAAAAACGAGAAAGCCAAGACCAAGATTCCGCGCTTCCTCGCGGTGAAAAATAAAGGCCGTGCGCGCCCCCTTTTTTCCAAAAAACTGCGCCTGCGCCTCCCAGACGCACTTTTTTGTGAGGCGCGCACCTAGTAAAAGTTAGTCGAACGCTGAATCGCAATCATGCAATATCGGCCGATATGATGTTATCAGGACCTTGTCTGGCCTAAAATTGCATGTAGATTTCATTTCTGATGTCCGTTGGGGCTGAATGTCGCTGTGGAAGCCGGTATTTTAGTCATGCATGCTCACCATGCACTCTGCTCATACTAATTGCAACCCGATTTTAGCCGGCATATGATACCCCAACCAACACCCAAAACATTTAGTTTGATGCATTTATCGATGGTTTGTAGCCTCACATTGGTCCTGGCGCTCACCAGGAGGGCACCAGGGTACGTAACAAGTGTTTCGGGGACCCTTTGAAAATCATAAAAATAACATGGATACATACGGAAAAGTACTACGTACAAAAATCGCCCAGGCCCACTTTTTGGGCGCGCACGGCCTTTATAACCGCGCCGCCCCCGCCGCCCCGCTGGAGCTGCTCCGCGCTCCCCCGCCCGCGCCCCCGCCTGCCTCTACCGGCGGCCGAGGGCAGCAATCAGGCCTTAGGCCCTCGCATCCACTCAAGTTTATCATAATGACGTCCTACGGCATCTGGGACGGGAGCTCGTGTCCCCACTGCGTCGAGCAAAACTGCTATGTCGACAATGGAGTCAATGAGTCGACCCCCTGCCGCCATTGCGGGTGGTTCCGCGGTATGTTCAGCGGATCGCGATACCCGCCGGGATACTGCGCCACGAGCTGGCGGTACGCCACGGAACGCATACAGACACTTCGGGAGGAGTTCCCGGACGTTGACAAAAGTATCATCAGCCAGCACGTGCAGGCGTCGGGGGAAAACGACATGGAGGCCAACGGCGCGAGGAATTTGTTGGAGGCGCATCGTTCGAGCACGAGGCTTTCCAGTGGCAGTTCCGACTTGCAAGACGACGATGTCTCCTTTGCAATGGCGCTGTTACAAGATCAGAAGAAGGAGAAGCAGGAGTATCGGGGAACATTTGTTGACGGTTGGACGACGCGAGGCATGGAATCCATTGCGTTGGGGATTGCGAGGGAGATGAAAAGCATCCGCGACAAGATGCAGGAGGGAAGGGGGGAGGAGAGCTGCGATTCCGAGTACATCAGCGATGTCACCGGTTGGTCCTTCAATCGCGAGTTTGATAAAGATATTGTGGCCTGTGTGATTGCAGTTGTTCAGGCATCCACTGGATGCTTTCATTGCAACGGAGGGGGGAGGGAGATGAAGGGCTGCTCCAAATGCAAGATAGCGAGATTCTGCAACAAGGAATGCCAAAAGGCCTCGTGGAAACAGGGCTTTCTCGGTAATGACGAGGAACCTCACAAAGAACGATGCCCAACTCTCTGTGCCGTGAGGAGCGAGCCGGGCTGGAGGACCATACTGGAAATGCACACGCAATGCCTCCTGGAGGGCACGCATGCACTCGAAATGGCCCTGTCTCAACGCACAATCCCCTTCCTCGACGAAATCGTGCGCTGCAGCTCTGCGAGCTGGCGCGAGCGGGGGGCGAGGAGTCTTATTAACTTGGATGTTTCCATTCAAAAGGCGGCTAATGGAGAAGCACTGTTGACGGGGCACACAATGTTCCTTGACGACAAGTCCCAAGCTGCACACGACGGTGAGCCGGGTGATCCTGTGTGCTTGATGCACAATGTCCTGTTCCGGGTGCTCGAGTCCGGCTACGACGAACTGCCTGAAGATCTTCCCGAGTTCATGAAGGTTGCAGCCATATCTCATATGGGCGCCTTCCTCAAGGAGGCAAAGCAACGCGACATCTCTATCATGTGCATCACTGCATCTGATGGCGCACGCTGGCTGTACGAGAAGAAATGGCATCGGAAGCTTTGCCTTGCGGCACCGGGTTGCGACGTGAAATTGAGCGACAAAAAGACTCGGCAGTTCGTTGAAGCTCCCTGAGAAGTGGGGAGCGAAGGGGCACCATTTTCATGTTGGCCAGGCAGGGTCAAGCACGCCACAGAAGGCGTCAATTCTCCCTTCGTCGAATCTAGATGTCATCGCTACGCACGCCCGGTTAGGCGAAGAATCGTAGGCATAAATCCTTTACAGTAGTATCCTTCTCCAAACAGTACCGGCTCCATTCCCCACTGAATATAAATTGTGGGGATAGGTTCACGCGTTCAGACTTCAGACATCTGAAGTTCAGGCTGAGCAAGCAACCCCAGGGGGTGGACTCTCTGACGGAGGGCTGCCTGCTGGACGACGAGGAGAGCCACCAATAATACCCGCTCTCAACTCCAAATAATAACCAGCCCTTCTCCATGCCTCCCTTCGACCCCCAAACCCATCCAGGGCCTCCTCATATTTTGTCAATCTTCATGAAGGCGCCCCCGCCGGTCACCTTCTCGATCGCCTGCTTCTCCTTCTCCTCGTCGCGCTCCCCCGACCCGGCCTGCATCTGCGCCATCATGGCCTTGTATCCGAGCTTCTTCTTTTTCTTCTTCTTCGCGGGCGACGGGGCCGCGGCGGGCTTCGATTCAGTCTCCATGGGCTCCACAGCGGGCTCGGCCGCCGGGGCGGGCGCCGGGCTGGCCGTCGCGGGTGGCGTGGCGGGTGTTGGCGAGGGGGGCTGAACGACCGGGGCCGGAGCGGCGACCACCGGGGCCGCCGCAGGGGACGGGGCGTCGTCCTTCTTCATAGAGTTCCAACATTTGGAGCAGCAGTCTCCGGTGGCGTTGCTTCCCTGTTATTGGGGAGGAGGGCGGACGAAAAGGCGTGAGCGAACAGCCGTGTCACCGACAGCGGTGGAATTTGGCAGGATTGAACGCGCGGCGACTGGCGGGCCGGCGAGGCGGCCATGGGAGGGCCCGGCGGAGCCATGGCGCTTCAGGCCACCATTGGCATCGGCAGAGAGGAGGATGGCGCCGTCCTCCGGCCGCTCCGACGGTCCTGCACCCTGGCGGGCCATGGGGCCAACGCCGACCCCTCGCCGAAAGGTCCAATCCCACTTTCACTCAAAATCAAAACGCCGGTCGAAACTCACGAAGAAGCCGCAGCCCATCTTGCACAGCTTGGGCTCGGTGGGGGTGGCGGTGGTCTCCTGGCCGTCCATGGTGGCGGTGGGGTGGGTTGTTCTGGGGAGAGGGAAGGGGTGTTGGTCGGCGCGACGAATTTTATGAGCCGAATCGAAATCGAAGAGTGACGACGAACGCAGAAAAAATCGAGCCTGCCAGAGGTGCGACACTCGAGGTATTAATTCCCACGTATCTGCGAGGTCGACACACAAGCCTCGCCGCGAAGAAAGTCCCACAGCCCAATCAACCGCCGCCGCCTTCCACGCCCCCTTTGGTGACACTTTGCAGGGAAGTTGCATGCAAATCTTCCGTGATGGTTGATGGGTTGTGGGAGTGCACGTGTTGGGTGGTCGTGAGAGGCGCTGACGGACGGGCAGTTATGGTGATGGGCGAGTGAGAGGGGTTGCGGCGCCGGCGGCGACGGTGCGCATGAACTAAGAGAGCGAAGGGTATCTTGCGGTATCCTGTCGACAACACCCGGCGGCGGGGACATCACATCTCATCATTTCACAGCTCGACGATGACGTGCCCCAACCCCCGTTGCCGCCATCGGAGCAAGCGAAAACTCCGGCCCCTCGTCATCTCGCTGATACCAAGCGACGAAGGCGAGACTTCCGTCGACCCAGGAAGCACATCAACCTGCCGCCACGAGCAAATCCGGCGCATGTTTGCAACGCACCCATCGCTGTCCGCGCACTTCGAGCCGCCTGTCTTTTCTCCTGGGATACCCTCTCGCGAATTGCGCAATCGCATGAGCCTCCTGGAGCACGCCAACAACGCCGGATTGCTACCGGAGGTCGAATGGCAAGCCATCTGCCGAGCCGTGAGAGAGCAAGTATCGGATGAGATCGTTGTTGATGATGATTACGAGGGCAGCATCTTGAGACTTGCCGAACGAAGGAACGCAGCATCTCATACGAGCTCCAAAGGCGATACGCACAAGGAGATAGATCCGTTTGTGTATCTTGCAACCACAACGGAGGCAACGGGAGATCATGGTGCCAAGAACAGCAGCCAGTGTAACGCTGCAGCTGTCGCAAACGACAAATCAAAGGAGAAGAAGACAAAGACTTGGCTGGGGCACAAAACGTCGTCTCTGGTGCCCATCTCTCCGATGCGCAGAGGATCCGCCGAGGACAGGTCGCTCCCCTACAGCATGGAAATGTGGCGGAAGGCCAAGGGCCTCAATCGAGATAGAGGCGTGTTGGGGTGCACATTGGCACACCTGATAGCGATGAAGAAGCTGGTTGGTGACAACGAGAGCAGCAGCTTGGATGGCAGTGATGCAGGGTTTGATTTCATCCTGGAAGACAATGTGAGAGTCTTTGTTGGCGTTGGCGAAGGAGGCAACGCAGAAACAGAAACATGGAGCTGCGAGTGCGCCAACCGCATCTGGGATGTCATCGAAGCTAGCGACAACGCAGAGCCCGAGTGTCACATGAGGTACTATGGCTGGCTGGGCTCGCTGCCAAACCTGACGTGGGTTTACAACAACCATCTGCCGAGAGCAACACTCAACAAACGTGCCGAAGGAGAGTGCTCGATATTTCCCTTCCCTACCCACGACGACTTTGAGCTAGACTCGATAGATGCCAAGTCGAAAGCGCAAGGCGAGTCAGTGGATGGCCCGCCAGCCGTTCCTGAGTTCGCAGACCCCGGTGGAGTCGCTGTGTGGGGAGCGTTTGCCTACACGGTATCACCGACAGTCTACCATTCACTCCTCCATCAACTGAGGCACGATGTGGGCTCCCTGATGTGGAAAGGGAAGAAGATGAGAGCGTACAAAGCGAAACCTATTGATAAGATACTGCCACGCCACGTTTACCAGGAGTACGGAACGAAATGCGTGCACCTGCCCGATAAGGTGGCCTTCGTCAGAGCCCCCATGCTGGGCAGCTTGCTCCATCCGCACTGGGAGGAAGGATTCTGCAAGTCGACGGAGACGCAGTACCGACTGTCTTGCGAAGATCGAATCGATGGCTCAGACGTTTGGGATCGCGTTTGGCTGACTGAAGAAGAGAGACGCATAGTGGAACACAAAAAGGAGACTGGAGAATGGGTGCCAAAGAATGGCCTTGGCAATGCAGTGAGTTGAAGAGCTTCGCTTATGCCTGTGCATCTGTGGCGCTAATAATCACTTGCTCAAACACAGAATTTGCGTCGCATCAGCGATCGCTCAACTGAAGCGTGGAGTGTGGAAGTAGCAGTCTCGAAGGCGGTTTCTCTGACTGTCCTTGTGGTAATGTTGCTTTCTGTTGCATCTGTGGTCGACCAAGGGACAGCCTTGGTGTTACCAAACTGCGCTCTGGTAGACGCATTCACCTTCAAAGCGTCCAAACGCAGCCATTGTGAGCGTTTCTCGAGACCCATGCTCTTTGCTCTCGACGACGTTGCTACCGCTGGAGAGGAACGCCAAAGAGCAAAGCTTGATTGGGTCCCAATTATTTCTCGGACGATACCTATCGAGATTGGAGAAGGCGACAAACAGAAGCTAGAGGTGACTGTTTGGGAGATGGACAAGCCGTCTGACCTCATCCAGGAGTGGTGGAGCATCGACGAAGCCGAACGGAGCGCAAGAGTTGGCGATCCCTTTGGTGTTGTCATGTGGCCTGGTAGCATATCGGCATCGCAAGAGCTCATGATGCGGCACTTCGCCTCTCCAGAAATGTCGCCCGTATCCAATGCAACAGTGTTGGTGCTGGGAGCAGGGACGGGGGTGGAGGCCCAGACAGCAGCGTTGCTTGGGGCAAAGAGAGTGATTGCAACGGACATCAATCCGCTCACACTGAAATTGCTGGAGTATGGCGCCAAATGCGATGATCGGATCGGCGATACGATCGACGCGAAATTCTTTGATCTCTTTTCGGACGAGCCATTGCCAACGTGCGACGTGCTTGTCGCAGCAGATGTCCTCTACAACGCCGATTTAGCCAAGCAAGTAGGCCGGCGACTGCACGAGGCCATCGTGCGATCATTCGACGAGGGATCTCCTCCCACCAAAGTCATCATTACCGATTCACAGAGGTTCCACGGAGCAGACTTCCTTGTTGAAGTGGATGAACTCCGAGAGTTGAACGAGCTGTTCGCAGAAAACGAGTGGGAGCAACTGAGGTGGGAGAGACAAAACCTGACGAATGTTTGTGGTTCCGGCGTGCTTGTGGACGAGGACCAATGTTACGACGTTGAAGTGCGAATGATTCGTTGGGGCTGGCAATAGCAAATAATGCCACTGCTATACATTTCTCATTGATCGCGCCAGCAGTAAAGCAGTCACCGACACAGCGCCGTTAGGACCCTGTTCACCTCATTGATTTAGCCCTCTCCGCACGAAAACGAGTGCTGGCTCACAATCAAAGCGACTATCAGCCCGTACAATGCCAGGGCCTCCGAGAAAATCAGCATGATCAGCATACCCANTCACAATCAAAGCGACTATCAGCCCGTACAATGCCAGGGCCTCCGAGAAAATCAGCATGATCAGCATACCCACGAACAGTTTGTTTTGGTCGTCACTTCCGGACAAATCCTCGCTGTTTCCCTGGTCATGATCCGATACTGACGAATATCCCGCTTCCTCCGTTTTCGTTGGGAAGAGTGTTATGTTTGATGCTCTGTACCCCACGCACCGGACGCCGTATTCCCCCACGATGCCTATGCACCCGCCAGCGGCCAGTCCCGACAGGCCACAACATAGGCCGGCGCACAAATGCGCCATTCCGGTGTATATTGAGTATGTGTTTTCTCTCGAAAGAGCAGGCGACGGAATGCTCTCGGCTAAAATCACTGCAATGATGAGCCCGTAGATGCCGATGACTGATCGAAAGTGTATTGGCGTTGTGTGTTGAGTTGTGTTTGCTGCACCATAGCTCGAACTGAGAGCAAGATCTATCCACTCACCACCTGCCATTACTATTGGTATCACATTTTTCATCACGGATGATGGATGCCGAATGCCAGTGTTAATGAGGCTGACTCCGGATTTCCACGTTCCCCACTGCGGTGCATGGAGGTAAACAATGAGTGAGTTGAGTGAAACGTCAGCAGAAGCACCTCGGGGAGAGTGAGTGATCTGCAGCCAAAGAGTTGTGTCACCGTCAGCCAAGGCCCTGCGCAGTCGCTGCCGCGTTCTGGACATGCGGGCAGCAGGGAGCTGACGACGGCATAAACATCCAGCACACCCTCAACGCATTATTTGCAATCATCGGCTGGATAGCAGCCCGCACTCACAGCCGAGCCCCAATTGCTGAGAATTGCAGCCGAGGCCACCCCCGCATACCCCACGCTCAGCGCCCACGACGGGCACAGGCCGTAGGTGGATTCCAGGTCGTAGCCCATGGCTAGAAGAGGGCGGGGGGGCGGGGACTAGAGGAGAGGAGGACGGGGGTGTGTCCTTTCACGTGTTCGACGTCACGTGATTGCAAGTCACGCAGTCCGCCTCTCTCACTCTCACCCGCCCGGTTGGATTGGACAGGCAGGGGACGGCGAAAGAGGAGGTGTGTAGAGGCACCGACAGGGAGGGACATGCCAAGAGCGCAGGAGCGGACTCCTTGGAGTGCTCTACCAAGAATGGAGGTGGGGAGGAGGACGTGTTTGTGCAATTGACAAGATCTCCCGCCCTCTCATATCGCCATCAACCTTGGCCGAGGCATCTCGAACGCAACACAGTCGCACAACGGCCACGTCTCTCTTCAAACGCCATCAGAGTGCGCTGTCAAAGTGGTGCTGAAGAGATCAGAGGAAATCGCACCACAGCAGGGTCCAATCTTGATCAGTGTGTTTGTGAGGCAGAAGTATGAGTAGTCCGTAATTGCAATCATCCGCGCCAACACCAATGAATCGTTGCCATACCACTTGCAAAAAAGATCCCCTTTGCATTGGTCTGCACTCCCTTCACAGCTGTGACTTCGTCATTGCATTTCCCCCCTACCGCTTCTCCATCTGATTTTTGTACGCCGCCCCCTGCTGCCGCGCCTG
>JALLAP010000722.1:0-10730 GCA_036939355.1 Thalassiosira profunda | reverse complement strand
TTTGATGGACAACCAGGCCGCGGCCGTGGGGATGGAGATACACACCCTTCCCTGCATATCGAACACGGCCAAGGTGGAGCAGAGTGGCGTGATGGACTTTCGATTGCTCAAGGGGTACAGCGCCGAGACATCGGGAGGGTTGATGATTTGCATGCCGGAGGAGAACGCGTTGGAGTATTGCCGGGAATTGGAGGCGCTGGACGGCGAGCCGTCGTGGATCATCGGGAGGGTGGTGGCGGACGCGGACAGGAAGGCGCGGATAACGCCGGACGTCAAGATATTAGAGGTGGAGTCGAGGTGCTAGCAGAGGGAGTTCCGCGCAGTGAGAGCAAAAGGAAAGGTCGCTCATCCTTCAGAATGACGAAGCCGCCAACTGCCAGCCGGTGGCTGCTTCTGAATTGAGGGAGGGTGCTGTCGTTAACGGGGGTTTGAGGAGTTGCAGCCCAACATCCCCTGATTCGGCTTACCCATCCTATTGTGTTTCTATGAAAGGCAACTGAGTTTAGATCACTTGACTTTACACCATCAGAGGCCACATCGTATGCGTAGTCGTCTCTAGAGAGCTGCCCTCCTTTCTCTCCTTTCAAAGCGTCGGCGAGACTGTTTCATGGTGTAGCTCCTCGCTTCCATCACTTTCCTCGGGATTGCCGGCCGCCTTCACCGGTCCTGCATCGCCATCAACCGCGTCGCTCTGAGTTCCCGCGTCGCTCTGAGTTCCCGCGTCCTGGGAATCGTTCTCGATGTTTTCCTTCTCTTCGGACGAGGACATCACTACATCTTCGTCTCCCTCCTTTCGGTCCTCCAATTCCACCGAGGGTTCGAGCGACGGACGCAGGCACGGACTAGCGTCCTCAGGAGACGTATCTGTATCTTCCATGTCAACATCGCCTGTCTCCTCTTTCTCTGACGATGCGCTCGTCATGACGGCGTCTCCGTCTCCTCCCTCCTTTTGGACCGTGGTCTCCTCTGCCTCTCCCTCTGGAGTTCCAACGCCCTCGTCAGTGGCATCGCTGCTGTTCTCACTGGATGCCGACGGGCTTCCATCTTTCCCAGACGCATCCGCCATCGCAACGTCGCCAGCCTCCTCGTTCCCGCATGCCATTTCAGCGTTGCTAGCCTTTTCATTTCCAGAGGATTCTCCGGCCGTGTCGACATTGCCGGTCTCCGTCGAGTCGCCCTGCTTCGCCGCCTTCTTGGCAGCACGCTTCTTCGCTTTTTCCTCCTCCTTCATCGCAAGGTAAAGCTTTGAGAGTGAGTCAATCAGTTGACCCATTTCCACCCGGATGCGTGCAATGTCCCGCATGCCGAAGTCAAAGGCCGGTCCGTTTGTGATCAGCGACTTGAAAGATGGCCTCTCCAACGCATCTGTCCACGTGAATTTCTGGTGCCTCATTGTGTACAAGGCATAGGCATACCGGCACACAAACACACCGCAATCGCAGCCATTTTCCTGGTATGGAACTGGAATGACGAAAAGAATGCTGTGTAAGTTGAAGGAGTACTGAGAAAGGACAACCCAAATCAAAGAAACGTACTCTTCGGGGATCGCATGGGTACTGATCCTTGTTCTATTCCCTCTGCGAAAGGGGCAAGAGTCCCGGCGACCTTCTTATTCTTCAGCCTCTTCCATTCGCAGTTGAGCCATTTGCGGATGTGCTTTGAATACGTCTTCTTGCTGTGCATTTTGAGCGAGTCCAAGAACAAAAGACTGGAGGAGAGATGGTCAGATCGAGTGAGCAAAAGCGTCAACGAACCACGCCTTGACACTCACAAGGCGTGATCTTCATCGTCTGAAGCGCCATCGTCGAAGTTGTTGGCGACGAGGCCAGGATTCACAACGACGCAGAGCGACCAGTGGAGGTCTGCGTTCACTGGAACAAAGATGAGCTTCTTCGAGAAGACATTGATGTTCTTCTTTTCGGTCCACGAGGCAACGGCTTCGGGACCATCGTCCTTGAGAGTGGTCATGAAGTGAGACGTGAAGAAGTGCACATTCGAGTCTGGCTGAGACGGCTCGCCTCGGCTTATCCTGCAAGAATAGAGAGTGAGGTTGTGCTTTCAGACGACTCAATTGCAACACACAACATAACTGTCTCACCAGCGCATCCAGAAATCAACGAGCGAGTCGTTGAGGAATTGGCCCGGGCTCAGCCGGTCCTTGTCGTCCTCGCGGATGGTGATGTAGTGGGTCCGGGAGGATTTTCCTTTGCTCTCGCTGACGTCGCCCGCTCCATCAGATTGATCTGTCGCCTCTGCCTCAACTGCGGAACCGGTGGCACTGCTTTGACTTGCGCCCTCTACGCCCAACAAGTCGCCACCCAATTCGGTAAGCCCGGCGGCGGCTGCCGTCAAAACCGATTCGTCGACAGCAAACGGATAAACCAGAAGCAGCTTGTTTTCGGACGCCTTCTTTTCCTTTTTGGCTCCGCTCGACCGCGTCCTCCTACCAACACTGAGTCGCTTTTCCTTCTCCTTCCGGTTGTCCTCCACGAACGCCTTCGTGTAGTTGGCCAGTTCCTGAGCAGGAATCTTGGACTCTGCGCCGCACCACAACTCCAAGTCGGGGTGCTCTTGCATTTGTGCCAACATAGCCTGAATAAAACGGACGGGAGGCGTCAGCCAAGCGAAACAGAGGTGACGGCAGCGCAAGGACAATACCCACCAGCAATTCATCCGAATCTCGAAGCTCCACTACAATGTACCGCTTCTCAATCTTCGTTGCGCCCCCAGATTCGTCTGGATCGTAGGCGTTTGGGTACCTCGCAAAATCGTTCTTCTCCGAAGGAGTAATGCGAAAGGCAATTACGGACATGGCATCGTCGATATCGTTCGCCTCGTCCGCATCAACGTAGTACCTCAGTTCTTTCAACTCGTCGTCTTTGAGATGAACGCTGTGCTCCTTCTTCTTGCCTTTGCCGTCAAGAAACGAAAAAAGGATGTACGGATTCCTAGTGCCGAGCTGGAAGCTCAACTCGCATCCCTTCTTGAACAGCTTCTTCCCCACCGCAATGCGCACTGCGTCGATAGACGCCCGATCACCAGGCGAACGCGTTTTCTTTGGGCTGCTTTCGACAGTGTTCTGCGGGGAAGAAAGTAGACAGGGTGATTGTTAGCAGTGATGAGGTGGTGGATTCCGAACATAGATTTACGGCAACTTACCCCCGAAGCATCGAACGACGCCTCATCAGACGATTCGTCCTCGCTGCTGCTGTCAATCGTAATGACTTCATTTTCAGTCTTCCTGGACCTCGAAGTGCTCCTCGTCCGCCTCTTGGGGCCAATTGAGAGTTTGGATTGGCGCTTGCCTTTCTTCTTCTGCTGGTTGCTCGTTCGCTCGCCTGGGATTGCGGCGGCAGGAGCGAACAAGACGTGAGATGAGTGGATCCAGTGTGTAACGATTAGGCATCTGAAGAGAGCAATGCTTACCAGAGCTTGGCGTTGAGCTTCCACCATTATATTCCCACACTTTGTCAGCCTCATAGTCAACCAAGCCACCTTGCGTCTTGATTTTGTCCAATGTGGCATTCGACCTATCTGTCCTCTTCCTCCTCTCTTTTTTCGTTAGGGGGATTGGAGGGTTGTCGGGACCGCTCCTAGTTATCCAACCGTCACCTTTCCTCGGGATGGGCTGGTCCATACTGCTAGCGGTGGACCGTCTCGTATTGGTCGCAACGGAGTCCTGGCTCGTGACATCGATCACGTCGTCGCTATTCGCCCTTGTGGTGCGCTTCAAGTGCCCATTCATATCTCCTATTTTGCTTTGCCTCCCATCTGGAAGAGTACACAGAGCGGTAGAGAAGTGTGAGCAGGCATTTGAGAGAACGCATGTCCAGAATAGATTGGAGCAATTGACTTACACGCCTTTCCGCCTTTCTTGGGGGCTGCCGGAGGGTTCGTCAGGCTAAAATCGGGCTGGCTTGACGGTGCGCCGTTGGCCTCGTTGTCGCTCAACGCATCAGTCGAATCCACATCATTTCCCTCCGCATTCAAATGCCCATAATCCGCTTCGTCCACGTGTCCCTGGCATCCTGCGAGTGCAGCCGCGAGGTCATCCTCCTTGTCTCTCTGGCCACTTTCATCAGCGTCCACGTCGATGGCATTGTCAGCAGACCCCCTCAGGCTGCGCTGCGGTTTCTTGGAAGGCCCACCTTCTCGTCGATTGGATTTCCTCTTCTCCCCCGACGATGGCTGCTCGGAGCCGTCGCTTTCGTTGGACGTACGACGGTTCTCAGCAGCCTTCGCAGCCTTATTGCGTTTCGAGGCATCCCACTTTTTCAGCTGCTCCATAGCGCCACCCATCTGCTGCGTGTACGAGCTATCCTGGCCTCGTTTCGTTACAGCTGTAGATCGACCGAAAGGGGACCGGTTTGCTTCTTGCTGGGATCGCGCAATATCCAGCGGGTTTGTTTCATAGTTGGGGAGCACCCCCCGATGAGTATGCTCACGAGATGAATCGCCGTGATGCCCACCACGTTTGTGAGCGCGACGATCTCGGCCCAGCATTCTCTCATTTGGCCGGGACGACAACGATCC
The DNA here is from genome assembly GCA_036939355.1 of Thalassiosira profunda. NCBI lineage: Eukaryota > Bacillariophyta > Thalassiosirophyceae > Thalassiosirales > Thalassiosiraceae > Thalassiosira > Thalassiosira profunda. The sequence goes on along the minus strand of JALLAP010000722.1, from coordinate 6,197 downwards.
CAATGTGCTGTTCCCGTGTTTACGCCCACGGCGGGAGCTCGACCTTTGGTCCATGTCATTGCGGCCAAAGTAGCTGGACTGGGGCTCTTCCCCGTCAATTTCTATGCATCCGGCATCTCCCCTCTGCTGAGCAGCGGCCAACTCGTCCTTCTGGCGCTGCCTCCTCTTCTCCTCCTTCTGTTGCTGCCTCTGCTTCCCCCGCCCCTTCCTCTCGTCCCCGAAATCCCCCGCGTTGCTGCCGTCCTCGCCGGCGCTGAAGTGATCATGGTCGCTGTCGTCCTGCCCATTCCTGCGCGCCTGCCTTTCGGAATCGCTGTCATATCCCCCTCTGCGCCCGGGGCTGTCGTCGGCGTAAATATCATCAAGTCTTACATTTTTGTAGGCGTCACTCGGGGAAGGCTTCCTGATAATTTGATGGCCGCCCTTGCTCCTCTGATTCCGCCCACTACGCTTGCGGGCGGATCCTCCGCGGTCCCTGTTGTGGACTCTTTTGACTCGGATGCCAGCATCGAGACCATCCATTGTAATCCTGTTGCGAGGGGAGCAGGCGCCAGGAAAAATGACGTGAGAATTATGCTCGTCGACAGGCGTCTGACAAATAATGACGGAGAGCAACCTCATCTGCTGAGGCACTGGCAATAATATAATAGGGCGCGATGGGGAAGGTAGAGCTGGCCGCCCAACAATGCTCGACTGAGAGCAGCTGAGGGTGGTCCACGCACGACGTCCTCGCGAGTCGATACCACGGCGCGGCCCGTCAAACAAGGGCCTTTGTGCCGCCAACCGCGCCACCCCCGACAGACACTCACCGACAATGCCTCCTCCCATGAGGGCGTCTATTGCGGTGCTTCCGCCGCCGCCGACGTCCTCTTCTAGCAGGACGTTCCTGCTCCTGCACCCGCCCGCGACGCTTTGTTTTGTGCGGAAAGCGGAAAGGACCAGGTGTTTTAGGGGGCTCCTGCGGTACCCCCCTAAAATAGAGGCTTGTGCTTAGTGTTTAGTTAGCTTAGCTACTTCTCTAGACCCAGCGGGCCCGAGGGCTAACCCGCGTAATGATGCGCCAAAAAATGCACTCTGCAAACAGCAAAAGACGCCAGTACAATACAAAGCTCTTGAATGAGGTCTGCTGTATGAGGACTGCCGCTGCCTCCCTTTCCCCAGCCGGACGATGCCATCGCATGATGAACCCCCAGAGCACGAGGAGGCGGACACGTCCCCGGAATCGGCGGCGGTGGTGCGGGGGGCAGCCAGGACGGCCGCCTCCAGCGGCACGAGATCGGCAGCGGCTGCAACCAGAGGGGCGATGGCTGGGCGTCTCCCCTCGGCCGCCTCGCGGACTGCGGCCAAGGCGTCCAAAGCAATGGGGCGTGCACCTAAGATGGTCGCGCGGAGGGGGGTGGCGAGGGGGGCGCCGCGCGGCTTGCCGAGGGCGGCGGCGCCCAAAAAGATCTCGCTATCGAGGGCGCCTCGCGGTGGTGCACCCAGAGGAGCAGTGCCTAGATCGACGCCCAAACTATCAGCCAGAATCCCAAAGGCGCGGGCCAACACAATAGCGAAGGCGTCGGACCGAGCATCGAAGGGGATGGACGTGCTCAGCGCCGGGCTGGAGGAAACGTCCGAATCAAATGCAAAAGGCAATCTGCAGGCAAAGAAGAGTGCACAATTGACGAATGCAATGCGACGAATTGCATCGTTTGGGAGAACGTTCCTCGCAAATACCGTGCTTGGAATCGCGGTCTTTGAGACATACGAGGGCATCATTGAACGCGTTGCTCCTCCTTCGGCCAATGAAAGAAACGAGGGCGATGCGCACGACAATTTTTCTATGTCTGACGATGCATTCTCCTCGGTGGGCGAGGAGGACAAGGGTTCGGAACAGCTGCAAACACACAGCATTGACATAGACGACCAAACGGACGCAATGGATCGAGCAACACTGCCGCAGCACTTCTTTGCGGGTGCAATGGGAGGTGCATCGCACGCAGTGCTCTCGTTGGCCTTGGAAGTGAAAGTGAATGCATCGGGCGATGCCTTGTCGAGTTCGGCAAAAGGGAGCAATTACACATTGACCAATCCACTCCAACCGCAAAAAGCTTTGCAGATCCAAGTACCAGCCATGAGGTATTCGGCATCGTCAATATTGCATCACTCTTTGGCGCACTCGGTTTTGTTTGGATCGTACCAAGGGACAAAGCGTTTGCTTTTGCATGCAACAAACGACCCTGCCGATGGACACAGCGATGGAAAGCATATTGCATCGATTGCAATGGCCGGCGGTTTGGCAGGGCAATTGCAGCACATCATGAGCCATTTCACAGAGCAGATGTTGGGACTGACTGAGGAGACGAAGATATCCCCCTCTGCGACGTTGCTTCGCCGTCTGAGGCCGACATGGAGATCAACGATGCTCGCATTTCCGGCCAGCGCCGTCGGCTTCTTGGCTTTCGAGTATGGAAAGGTTATGATGACTGGCGATAATCTAGCAGAGAAATAAGTCCAGAAGTCTGTGCGAAGTGTTCAGCAGTTACATATCTACATCGCCCCTCCCTCTTCCTCGCTGGTATTTACATCAGGAGCGCCAACTATCATTGGAGCGGGAGGTCGAATATCTCTGTACACAGACGACAAGTGGAATGGATCCACAATCGCCGCGCCGGACGGATTCCTGTCACACGTCAACTCATGTTCCTCGGCCAAGTCAATGTTTGCAAAGCTCCTGAAGCAGTGATCACAAACCGCCCTGGCCGTCTTCTTGTTCGTCTCGTCTTCCACCGTCGAGGAGAGCTGCTTTGCAAAGGTCCTCGTGCTGGCATCCATCTGCTGCCACACGTGAATGGTTTCGATGGTCACCGGACCGGTGCACCCCAACCGATGAGCCCGGCTTGTTACCTGCTCGAGCAAGGCCGCATCGTCGATTGGCTCCAGGAGGAACATGTGCGTGACAAAACTGAGGTCGAGACCATGGGACAAGGAGGCATCCAACAGCAAAATGAACGTGTCCTCCTTTTGCCTCTGCATTTCGACTCCAGCAATTCGCCTCCCGCCCATCTGCCAGTCCTCGAACAGAGGGCCCCGGTACCATCCAATATGCTTCTTCCGGCGCTGACTCCAACGCGGCCTGCTGTGGAATCGACCGCATGGCTGAAATTTGTTAAGCCTGACAAAGACTTCCCCCGGGCTCTCACTCTGTGGAAGAGAACCGAGGTAATTATCGCGGCCCTGATAGGAATCGCTCGCCGCCAATTCCATACATCTCGCCGAGCCGTATTCTGCCCATTTCTCCTCGCTCCACCTCTTCCGAAGCAAGGGGTGAGGATCCCGAGCATCGATGCAGAGAACATCCCCAATCCTCCAGTGCTTGTGACTGATGCCATACTTGGTCAATGGTGCGCCTCCCAGACGATTCATGTCCACCGCAGTTCCGGCCACCATGTTGTCCGACGAGCTGAATTCGACCGGACCAACAGCTCGGATGATGCGCTCTGGCTCAATGAGGAACAGGATATTGTTGGCATCGCATACTTCCAGAAGCCGGTTGCTGCAGCTCGTGATGTTCTTTCCCGTATAATCGTTCCACGCATCGCAGATTGGACAATGCTTTCCTTCCTTGTAGTTGTTGCGAAAGCGGCCCAACTCGTACGACATGTGCTCGATCTTTCCCTCGAGAAGCTCCGCAATGGGCTCGTTGCCAAACGACTGGTACAGGTATTCAGCAACAGAGAGAAGGTTGTTGTGGGAGTTGCTGTACACAACGGCTTTGATTGGGCGCCTGTCACAGTAGCCCGCGCCGCCAACACCCTTGAGGCCGGTTGCAGCAGTTATGGGGGCAGTCATGCCGTCAATGATTGCTCCTCCCCTCTCCCCCAACTCGAGCCTCTCCCTGCGAATGCCATCGATGATGAACTTTGCTTGCCCTTCGTCGACGGACGCTTGGAAGTCGTCCGTTGCAAGGTATTCAGACACGAGTGCATCAAACAGAGTCTGGCCACCGGCGCTGAATGCAGGGCGGAGCTGTTGCTGCCGCTCTGGAATGCCAATTTTGGTCAAGATCGACACCTCATCGCGGTCTGGTGTCAGGACGGCGTTGATGATAGCGGACTGGACGTTGGCATCAACAGGTATCTTCGCCTCGCTCTGCTTGAAGACCGGCTTTGGCAGCCCAATGTCCTCCTTGCGGTGCATCACCATCACTTCATCGAGTACGGAGTACAGCTTCTCCCTTCCATCCTGTTGCTTCTTGAGAAAAGGCTTCTTTACATCGCTATCCCAGGCACTCTTGGCCTGTTGCTTTTTGCTCCAGCTCTGTGTTCTACCGTTTGCAGCACCAAAACCTTCAGGCAGACTGCCATACCGCTCATGTCGAAGAAACAGCAGCAGCCTCTGCAGCTGATCCAGTCCTTTGGCAGTAAAGTCGAGGCTATCCTCGTCGCCCGTCGTGGGAGTTCCAGACATGACCCATCTCCTCTCGGCCCCCATTTCGTTGATGAATTGCGTCACATGAGAACCAGCCTCGTTCTCTCCAAGCTCGTGCCCTTCGTCCACGATGATTCTAAACCAACGCAGCTGGAGCAACGGCGACGACGAGGCGTAGCTCTCAGATTTGACAGTGGCGTCATCTTCCCTCTGCCGCTTCCGCGCCTGGGAGAACTGCTGCTTGATGCGCGAAAACGGCATCACCACAATCATGTGGCTCAGCAAATGAAAAGCCGAGGGCAGCCCCATGTTCTTGTGATTGAGAGGAAACCTTGCCGTCGAGAGATCTCCCACGCCATCAATGTAAACAACTCCTTGCGACCCCCCTTCATTGTTCGTATCGGCGAACACTGAGAGATTGACATGGCGTCTGATTTGCTCTGCCCAATGCTCCAGCAACGCATCCGGTACCACAATCAACGTCGTGGAGCAAGGAATAAGATTGCGCTCAAACAACAGCCGCTTGCCCTTTTCGTTCGCAAAGAAGCGTCGGTTGCGCTTGTCCAGTCCAGCCTTGAAAGCGACCACATTGCGTCGGAACAGATCCAACTGCGCTTGGGGCACCGCCGGCCTCATCCACTTGTTCACATGGTGTTCGAACGACGCCAGCGTCGGAAACCTTCCGTCCGTATACGGTGGGGAGACATCGAGCGCCAGCTGATGGTACAAATGCGAGCCACGGAAGGGCTTGATGGCCCTCAAGATCTCCACACGAAAGGCCGGATTGGTCCGCATCAATTTCCAATGCTCGTCAATAGAGTCATTGTCGTAGAACTCTTTCGGCTCCACGGGACGCAGTCCGGACGTGCTGGCAATGAGGGCGAGCATCGTTATCGTCTTCCCTAGGCCGGGAGCATCCCCCAGAATCCCCCCGCGCAACGCCCCGAACGCAGTGTTGTTGTTTTCGGCTTTGTGCATGGCCCGCAGCGAGGCGAGCTGGTGGGTGAACAGGCCGGCTCCGGTCTTGACGTCACTGCTCGTGCAGAGCACGCCGGGGTAGGCCGGAAATGGCACGAGATAGTCTGCAAGTTTGTTTGGCATTGCAAGGTGTTAGATTGCTGCTCAGGAGGATATGAACGAAGAATGGTGACATGAACCAAGAATTGGTGCACACTTGTGCACTCTAATATCGCTCACCTTTCCCATCGCGGCACCGGTTGTACTCCACCCGCTCCAGCGCCGCGAACGTTCCCTTGGAGACGCTCCGCAATTGGTACAAATCCCTCAACGACAGAAAGTCCCACACGGACGAATCGAGGCGGGGGGCGTTGGCGTTGTTTCGGAGGAAGAGGCCGAGGAGGTCACTGTCACTGTTGCCTGGTCGAGCGCTCGACGCGACGGAGGTCCAGCTGGAGGGAGAGGTGCGGTCTCCCGTCCCGGAGGAGGCAAGTGCGGACGATTCAGATTCGCTGGACATCGTGGCGGAGGCGACGCTGGGCGGCTGCAGTGGCGGGGAGTTGCAACTGTTGCAAAGTTGCAATGACGCCGCGGACCACGCAGAATGTGTCGATGCGAGTGTGCCCAGGCTCTGACAATGGCAGCCAGCGCAGCCGCCGCGAGGAGGGCCGTCAATCACAGCCGCGACGACTTCCAGGGAGCGGGGGCTGGCGGCGGCCGTGCTAGTGGGGGGGTGCACCGCGGAGGAGGAAGCGGAAGTTGTGGCTGGGAGCACGGACAGTGGGTGAGGCTTTCCCCTGCGAAGGTTTCCATGAGCGGGGGGCTAC
>JALLAP010000721.1:0-11630 GCA_036939355.1 Thalassiosira profunda | reverse complement strand
CCTAGCAAAAATTCTGTGCCCCCCAGGGGGGCACACTTTGTGCTAGTCCACTGTAGACGCCCGACGCTCGACACGCAGTAAGCCCTAGCCTATCCCCACCGACGCCCGACCTCCCCGGCGGTTGGCAGGTGCTCTGTAAAACCTCGGCGACGACTCACTCCTAACTGGAGAGGGTTCCTGGGGAGGGCGAGGCGGGGAAGGCGCGGGGAAGGGGGAAGGCAAGGGGAAGGGAAATGATCAATGATCAGTTATCTACTCTGCGTAAGTACGTAAATAGGCAGAGGGCGTCCACATCCACACACCGCCCGCCGACCGACCGCTCATTTCCCTCGCCTCCTCACATGCACCAATGGCGGAGCCGCAGGACCCCGCCCCCTCCGCCTCGTGGGCCGCATCCGCGTCCTCCCTCGCCGCCCTCCTCCGCGGCGACGGCGAGGAAAGCGGAGATCCGTCGAGCCCCAAGGCCGCCGCCCGAATCGAGCGGGCGTGTGCTGCAATTCTGTCTGCAGATGCTGGTGATGAAGAGGATGGTGACGGCGATGCCCTCCCCGCGGAGGTCCATTCCGTCGTGACCACCACCTATTTGCGGGCCCTCCTCCAGTCGGGCCAATTCAGTGCCGCGGTGGACCACTGCCGCGCCCGCCACAGCCGCGGAAACGGCGACCACGCCCACGCGGCCGAGGAGGCGTACGCCCTCTACCGCCTCCGCCAATACGACGCGTGCCGCCGGTTGTGCGAGGCCGCCTTCGCTGCCGAGGGGCGCATGGAGGGCGTTGGGAGTGGGAGCGGCAACAGGGGACTGCGGCACACCCACGCCCAGGCGCTGTACCGGCTCGGCGAAACCACTGAAGCGGACGCCGCCTACCGCCAATTGCTGCGCGACGACACAGATGACACTAACGCAGCGGGGGAGGGCGATGTGGCCATGGACGACGACGAGCGGGAGGACGCCCTGTCCAACGCCCTCGCCAACGCGACGGCGAACTACACCCCGGGATCGCTCCTGGCGGCGGAGGGGGGCGCGGCGTGGGCGGAGGACGAGGCCGCGGTGCGGAGGCTGCTGGCGCGCTACGGCCAAACTTCCGGTCCGGTGGATGGTGGTGACGATGGCGATGATGGCGAGGAGGGGGGGCTGCTCCAGAATTACGACCTGGCGTACAATTTGGCCACCTACCTCCTCGTCTCGGCCGACGCCCGCGATCGCTCCCACCTCCTAAAAGCACGGCGGCTATTGGAGCATGCCGAGGCGTCGGCGCTGACCGTGCTGGACTCCTCCTCTTCTGTAGCAGAGGAAGATGGGGGAGAGGAGGACGGGGAGGCCGCCCGGGCCGCAACAATTGCGAGGGAGGTGGCGCGCCGCAAGGCCCTGCAGGTGGCCGAGCGGGAGGCGGGCCCAATCCGCGCCAACCTCGCCCTGGCTCACTTGCTGCTGGGCGGGGAGGAAAATGACTCGGCCGCACTGCGGGGCTACCTCGCGCTCGTCACCGCCGCTACCCCCTCCAAAAGCAAGGGAGCAAGCACGGGGGCGGCCGAGGCCAACGTCGCCGCGGCGGCGTCGAACAACCTGGCCGTATTGCGGGACGGGAAGGAGAGCGTGTTCGACACCGTCAAGCGCATTCCGACGACGTCGGCGGCGTCGGTGGCGGAGGCCGCGGCTCCGGGGGGCAAGGGGAAGAACACTAAGAAGGGCGCAAAAGACAAGGGGGCCAAGGACAAGGGGAGCAACGCCACTAATGGAGTGCCGTTGGCGGGGGCGACGCCCCACCAGGCCCGCGCGGCGCTGTACAACCGCGCCCTTTTGTTGGCCAAGATGGGCAACGAGAAGGGATGCCGGGAGGCGGTGGATGCGCTCCGCGCCGCGCTGCAAGTGGCGTACCGCGGGGACGACGCCGACGAAACGAAGGGGACGCCCAAGGCGGCGGACGTGCCGACCGCCCGGCCCGCGTCGGAGGCCGCGGCGATCGCGTGGACGGCCCGGGCGGACTTATTGGAGAGCGAGCTTTGTCGCACTTCCGAGTCCGACGGCCCATCGCACGAGGATTTGCTCCACGACGCGCTGGCCAAACTCGACCACAACGACGACGGGGCGGCGGCGTATGCCAAATCCCAGCTCCTCCTCCACCGCGCCGTCGCGGCCGATCCCCATGCATCCAACGCCGAGGATCTATTGGAGGCATTGGATTCCCTCCCGGCGGCGGTCAAATCGTGCCCCGGGACGATCGCCACCGCGGCGGCCCTCCGCGCCTCCCTCAACAATGACGGGGAGGCGGCCCGGCTGCTCTCGTCGCTGGGCGACGGCGCCGCGGCCCGGATGGCGGTGGCCGCGTTCTACATGACGCGGGGCGAGCACGAGCGTGCGGTGGAAGTGCTGCAAACCCTAGTGGAGGAAAGCGAGGGCGAAACGAAATTGGAGGCGACCGCGCTCCTCGTCGAGGCGCTGTCGCGCGCCGATCCAACTAGAGCCGAGGAGTATTTGGGGACGTTGCAGGAGGCATTCGAGGCCGAAACGGAGGGAGAAACGGAACTCGACGGCGAGGCGCTCGAGGCGATGGACATTCCGCGCTTCGCCAAGAAGGCCCAGGGCGGCGACACCAGCGGCGGCGGCGGGGGAACGGCCAAGGTCCGCAAGCTCATCGCGGCCACGGGCGCCAAGCGCGGGTCCGCCGTCGGCGAGCGCGCCAAGGCGAATCGCGAAGCAGTCCTCCGCAAGCGCGCGCGACAACGCGCCGCCTACCTCGCCCGCCTCCAGTCGGAGGGAAGGTACGACCCCGCCAAAACCCCCCAAACGAAGCCGGACCCGGAGCGGTGGCTCCCCAAGAGTCAACGATCGTACAACCGCCGCGGCCGACGGGGGCGGCACCCCAAATCCAACACGGGCGCCCAGGGCGGCGGGGCGGGGATGGAGCGGGACGCGGCCAAATTGGACGTGGCGGCACGGGCGGCGGCGAAGAAGAAGGAGGGCGGGGGGGAGGGGAGCGGCACGCCGAGCACGGCGAACATCAAAGTGTCGAGCGGCGGGGCGGCGCGGAAGGGGAAGGGGGGAAGGCGGCGCTGATTATGGAAACCGGTTAGGGGCGACTTTGTCCCAACCATCCATTGAGCAAGTAGCGATATAACGACTCTACCATCAGTATGCAACTGTTTCTGGACTCTTTAAGCAAAAGACAATGCATATTCGACGCCCAGCGGGGACATCGGCTCGAGGTGGTGCACACAGGTGCACACGCCCGCCCGGGGCCGGCGCCAAGAGGGGCTATTTACGTACTTACGCATAGTAGTAACCGGGACCATTTCCCTTTGCTCCCTCCGCCGCGCCCTCCGGGGGAGCGCGGCGCCAGAGGCTGTACAGAGAAGAGTGTCGCCGAGACTGTACAGAGCCTGCCGGCCGCTGGAGAGTCGGGCGTCGGTGGGGATAGACTAGGGTTTACGTGCGTCGAGCGTCGAGCGTCGGGCGCGTCGACGTCAAACCTCCTGTGCACCACAACGCGTTGCTTCGCCCCTCTTCCATTGCAGTCCTCAGATATGTCGTCCTCAGAAATGTCGTCCTCGTCCTCAGACATGTCGTCTAGCGACGGGGAGGACTCGTACATCGACGCCGAAGATAATTGGGTTTCTATGTTTCGAAGGTTAGGGCGGAGGATTGACGGCATCGATGACTTTTGCAGGGAGGAAAGGCGCAGGCTTGGGGACAACATTCCGAATCAGATCAATCTCACGCATCTGTGTAAGATGTTGCGAGATGATCAGGGGACTTTGTCTGAATCCGTCCACTTCATCCCGCGCTTCAGCGACGAAGCGTGGCAGCGGCTTGGTCGATACGTCGCAAGGAACGATCAGTTGAGGGTTTTCAACCAGCATGTGGACGGCCTCACGGATCGACAAATGGCGCAACTGTTCAGCGAGCTGCCATGCAGTGCCTCCTTGACAGAATTGAATTTATATCCTGTTGTTTCTCATGATTCACACACTGTGAATGATTTTGGCATTGAGAGCATAGAGAGAATGGCACCCTTCTTGAGAGATTCCCGGAGGCTCGAATCTTTTTCTATTGGCCATGCCGCGAGGTTGGACAATGCATGCTTCCGTTTGATAGTGGACGCGCTGAATGGGGGGACCATTCAGAAAATATCTGTGAAGCACTGCAATGTTACTGATATCACGGCACTGCAAGATTGCACGCTGCCAAACCTGACGGTCTTGGACTTGGGCTTCAATGAGATAGGCGACAATATCCCGCCCTCGCTGGAACAGTACACGACACTGCACACACTTCGTTTGGACAAGAGTGGCATTGGTTTGGCGGGATGTAGATCCATAGCTGACCTTCTCCGAAATGGCAGCTGTTCCTTGAGGGTCCTTAGTTTGCGAGACAACAGCGTATGCGATGAGGCGGCTGAAGTCCTAGCTGAAGCGCTGAAGCACAATTCGACACTGCAAGAGCTAGATATTACTGTGGGGCAAGAGCTGGACATTGGCGATCCGAGTATCCGCATCGGCGAGAGGGGATGTTTGGCTTTTCTGAGGCTCTTGAATGATGGGTCATCCATTGCCAACACATACAACTCGAACCACACATTGGTCACCGTGAAGATTCCGCCCAGTCAATCTAATCCAGATGTCACGAGGATGAAGAAACCATTCGGTTGGGCGCTTGATGTGAACAATCACTGCAAGGGGAACCCTGAAAAGGCAGGCCAAATCAAAGTCCTCCAGAGCCAATTGAACAGTATCGGTCGACAGAATATGTGCCTTGCCCAGGGCATTGAGTTTCTGTCCACTGGAAGCATCCTTGCGGGCATTGACTCGTGTCTTCTACCGAATGTTCTTGCACTAATGGGTAGGTACTCAAGGGATGATGTGAGAGACGAGGTTTTTAATGCTCTGGTTGAAATGGCTCCGGATTTGATGGCTCTCATCGACAAAAGAGCGATGATGACAGACCTTTTAGAGGCGAAACAAGCGCAGATCGATATTCACCGCGCCCAAATTGCAGCACTTACTGTGGAGACGGACAGTTTGAGTAAAAGGCTGCGTTTGTTGAAGGGAGGCGGCGATGAGCCGGAGACCAAAAAGATGCGTAGACGTTGATTTGCTAGTGTTCTATCGGAATTGCAACACAAGCAAACGAGAGGTTGTCATCGTCCGGGTGAACAGTGTTGCATTCCAGGGCAGAGATACACCCTCTAGCGTATTTATTGCATGGCGGCCGAGAGCAAAAGACAAGTGCAACAAAAGCAGTCAAACTGTCTCTCTCCCTCGCTGTATCTGACTCGCATCTACACCCTATCCCGCCCGCAAGCCACAAAGCCCCCACAAGCGCTTGCAGGATAATAGTACCCGGCCCCTCTAGCTCTAGCAAGGCAGGGGGCCCGGCCCCCAGTTTACGTACGTACCTAGGTAAGTAGGTACAGCGTACAGAGGAGTAGCTCGAACTAGACCAGGGGGTGGTCTATTTTTTTTGTCCAGCCTGCCCTGGGGTGGTCTTAGAACAAAAAAATTGCTTGCACTTCCAGTAACAAGCGCTGCATTAGTTAGAGGAAGTGGTCTAACTTTTTTGCCGAGGCTTACCCCAGGGGGGTGGTCTAAGCAAAAAATGGGTGGTCTAGTTCGAGCTACTCCTCTGTACTACATTCGCCGGCCCCAACTCAGCCTCCCCCCCGCCGCGGCCGGGAGCGCTATCCGAGGGGCTGTCGCAAAGGAGTCGTTGCCGAGGTTGTCCAGAGCACCTGCCGGCCGTTGGAGAGGTCGGGCGTCGGTGGGGATTGCAAGGGTCTTCGGTGTCGCGGCGTCGGCTCCTCACTCCTCACGCTCCTCGTGCACCGCGACAACCTCTCCTGCGTACAGCTGCGCTGCTGTGCATCCTTGTTTCATTGCAATTATCAAGTCAATATGTCGTCCCCGGGGCAGATCGATGACGAAAGGGAGTTTGAGGCTGCCTTTGAGGAAGGCACTTATGGCAGAAAACAAACCGGGCGGGTCAGGGACAACGACCCAAGCCTCACCCGGCTCGAATTGTCGTCCTTCGTAAAACATCTCGGCAATCCTCTTCAGTGGAGATTGATCGGTCGATATGTTGCCAGGAACACGCATCTGCGGGTGATAGATTTGGGCGAGCTCACTGATCAATACATGCCTCATCTATTCAGCGAGTTGCCCCAATGTCCCCATTTGGTGGAATTGCGGAGTGCGCGTCCACAACAACTGTATTTCGGGAGAGAGGGCGTGGAGAGCATGGTGCCTTTTCTGCGCAATTCCCGCAACCTTCCAAGCCTATCAATCGTTCATAATCCCAGAATGGACGATGCATGCTTCCGTCTGATCGTGGGTGCACTGGACGGGGGGAGCATCGAAAGACTGGTCATGGCGGTATGTCGTGGTATTACAGACGTGACACCGCTTCGGAACTGCACTTTTCCACACCTGAAAGTTCTCAACTTGAACTCAAACATGGTTAGCGCGGGATTATCGTCACTGGAACACCTGCACTCGCTAGAAGAGCTTCAGTTGGGGAATAATGGCATCGGCTTGGAGCAGTGCATCGATTTGGTGGGCCTTCTTCGCAATCCAAATGCATCGCTGAGGAAACTTGGCCTGCAATCGAACAAACTCTGTGATGAATCAATCGAAGCACTGGCTGGAGCACTGAAGGACAATTCTACTCTTGAAGAGCTGAACATTGACAGCACCACCATTCGCATCAGCGAGAGGGGGTGTTTGGCTCTGCTGAAGCTCTTGCTCGATGTGTCATCGATTGACAGCACGTACAACTCAAATCACACGTTGGTCGATGTGCACATGCACAATGAGTTTGATCCTGAAGCCCAACGAATGAAGACCCTATTCAAAGAGACGCTTGCAATCAACGAGCTCTACAGGGCGATGCCTGAAAAGGCCGGTCAGATCAAAGTACTTCGGAATCAGTTGAACAGTATTGGCCGAAAAGAAATGTGCGATGCCCAGGGCGTTGAGTTTGCATCCACCGGAAGCATCCTTGCGAACATCGACTCCTATCTTCTGCCGAATGTTCTTGCGCTAGTTGGTGGGCTAGTTGGTGGGTCCAACTATATCTGCCTAGGCCAGGCCGAGCTGTTCAATGTTCTGGTTGAAACGGCCCCAGATTTGATGGCTCTCATTGACAGGAAAGCTCTGATGGAAAATCTCCTAGCGAGGAAGATGGTACAAATTGCGGCGCTTACAGTGGAGGCGGACAGTTTGAGTAGGAGATTGCGGTTGTTGAAGGGAGGCGATGAGCCGGGGGCCAAAAAGATGCGTAGGTGTTGATTGGGAACTTCAGATGGGATTTTGCAATTGTGGGTTGCAAGCTTACACACACTACCAGCTGAGGTGTACTAACTGATGGCAATCAAAAGGCACTCTATCTTCTCCTGTTTGTGTGTTGCGGGTGCACCCTGCATTAAGTGCATCAGTCACATGCATCACAACATATCCCATCCACTGCATGCACACTGCACCAAATCCCACCTGGCGCATCCACATCAAACCCACTTCTCTAGAGGGCGATCGGGTTGTCCACCCATCCCTTCACGTTCCGCTCCCCCGTCTTGCTATTCGGCAGCAGCCCGCCCGCGTCCCGCACCCGCCGGCACGCCGCCGTGCGGGCGTCCGCGCCCGGGACGCCGTATTTGCAAAGGGCCTCGTCGGGCGTTAGTTTGGGCGCGCACTTCGGATCCAATTTGGGATTGCACTGCGCCGTGTCCTTCGCGACTTCGCCCTTCTCGAAGGCGTCGAAGTCCAGCGCGTGCGCTGCCGGGGGAGATGCTCCGATGGTCGCGGCGACGGCGGCTCCAACGGCGGCGTTTGCAAATATGTCCACGAGCTCCCGTCTTTGCATGCACAGCGGCGCTGATGCTCTGATTTGTGGTGTGGGCGGTGCAAAGGCGGAGGTGCACCCAAGCAGAGTGGCGGCCATCAAGAGGAAGATGGCACAACTCGTGCTCACTTTCTTTGACATCATTATTTTCGCAGAGCTTCCTCCGCGGTTTGTGCCTATCGCTCCAGAATGGCTAGAGGAGGTCGAATGGGCGCGAGGGATGTAGAGGTTCGATATATATGGTACGATATCTAGTGCAGGTCGACCTTACGTTACCAGCCGTGGCTGACGCGGTTTGTTTGTTTTAAGTGAACAGTTGGCGACTGTCACTCCTTCCCTCCTCCCCCTCCGTTCTCAGAGTGTGCTGTGCCACTTGGCCAAAATTTTGGGTCCCCAAAATGCAACCTGTTGGCCAATTTGCATGCTGGAGGATCTGTTTCATCACCCTTGGGCTTTGGTTGGAGGTTTTAGCTTCAATGGAGGCCATGGTGCACCTCCGGAGTTGGCCTCTCTGCCCAATTTTCATCCCGACCTTAGCGAGGCAACCAACTTTAGATGGTCACAGTTCCTTTGCAATCGGTCGATTGAGGTTGCCCCCACTGCAAGATAAACAGCTAAACATCCCAGGAGGATGCCCAAATGCAAAAGCAACGCAAAGGGCACACAGGGGAGGCGCAAAAAGGTTCTCGACACTAGCAGGACTCGAACCTACGCGGGATAAACCCAATCGATTTCTAGTCGATCGCCTTAACCACTCGGCCATAGTGTCCACTGATATAAAGTGGGGCAAAAATGCATTTATAAAGTTGTTTTGCAATGGAGCTGTTTTTTTGTCCGCAGTGTCCGCCGCTCCAACACCGAACACCGCCAGCTCAAAGCCCCATCCACGTCGAAACGTTGAACGAGCGAGGAGCGAGGGTGGAGGGGCGGAGGGTGCATGCGGCTAGAAGAGTTGGCGTCGCTGTTGGGCGAAGAGGAGGAGGCTCTGGGTTGGGAATTGAGAGCACCCGCGGTATCCTGCGCATCAAATCAAATATGATGCACTGATCTCTTCGTTCGGCGCGCCAATCGATGGTGCACGTAACCAAAGATACGATGCACGCCATCCATCACCCGTGGGGACCTCGGCGCCCGCTCGTTCGAGACGCAGTTCTATTGGCGGTGGCATTTGTCCTGGGTTACCGAGCGAAATCGGCCCTCGACGGCACCGCCCGGATCGCCTCAAGATATGCAGCAATTCGGCCGGAACGGGACGACCGCACACCCTCCATCGTCTTTACGCGAGGATACTTCGAACCGCTGGATTGCGTGCGGCTGCTGCGTTCCTATCGAACAGGCACCGCGCCGCAGCTGCAAACTCACACCGATGCATATCCACTACACAAATCCTACGCGCGGCTGACCGCGACGAAGGTTCCGTTCTACGTCACGACCAACGATGGCAAGATTGATCGGATGCGGGTGGGCCTCTTCGAATCGGGGGAATACTACGAAACAGCAATGACCTCGGTGTTTCAATCCATCTTGGAGGAAGAGTGGCGCAAGCCGCACAGAGGAGGTCGACGGAAACGACCCATTGTGCTGGACGTAGGTGCAAACATCGGATGGTTTACACTACTCGCAGCAGCGCACGGTGCGGAAGTCTATTCGTTCGAGCCAAACGTTGCAAACATGATCAGATTATGTGAGTCGTTGGTATTGAATGGTTGGGCGGATCGAGTACATCCCTTTCTCGAGGGAGTGAGCGACAAGCACGGCGCGACGCAACAAATGTTCAAGGTCGACCCATCGAATCCAGGCTCATTCAGCTTCTCGAAGGAGACAGCAGAAAAGGCCGGTGTCGGTGTGCTGGAGGGAGATCCACTGCAATTGGTATCGCTGGATGCGTTGGCCGAAGATCAGCGATGGCTCCAAACGGCGGAGGGAGCGGAGGGGAACCACGCGCCAATATCAATCCTCAAAATCGATACGGAAGGCCTCGAATTGAAGGTGTTGCAAGGAGCAAAGATGTTGCTGAAGAGCGGTAGAGTCGAAAACATTTTCATGGAGCTGAAGGATGCCGAGGGAGAGGTGCTGTGGGCGCAAATGTTCGACATTCTTTTTGCTTCGGGATACACTCTTTACAAAGTTGGAGACCACCGCGGACCGACAGAGGCCGTAGCGTCCAAGCATAGAACCGGGAAGGAAGCAGCAAGCGAAATTGCAGTGCTGGGCTACCAAAATGCAAACATCTGGAGCGCCAAGCCGAGTAGAGTAGACGGCTCCGAAAGAAGCTCAATAATCAGCTCATTACAGTCCTTATGTACGTACTTCTTACATAGCGCTATGTACCTAGCGCGAACACCAACACAAGTCGAACGTTGGTGCACCCCCTCTCCGCCCCCCTCCTACGCCTGCCTCCTGGCCGCCCCGCCTCGCCTATCCAGCCTCCCATCATGGACGTCTCATCGCGAAAACGGCCGGCGGCCTCCGGAAGCGACGGCGGCGACAGCGCCCTCTACCGCAGCCTCCTCTCTATCGTGGCCAAGTCCCTCGCGGCCTCCCATCAAACTGTCGCCGACGGCGCCCCCGCCACCATCCGCGAGAGCTACGGCGACATGACGTCCCTCTTCACGTCGGGCGAGGATGGCGGCGGCGTCTCGAGCCTGGTCGATTTGCTCCTCGGAAAGTTGGACAGCGTCCACGATCGCTTCTCTCCCGAGTCGGCGTCGGCCCCGTCCAAGCTCGAGGAGTTGCTGCAAAAGCAGGACATCCTCCCCGTCCTCCAAAAAATCGAGGCGGCCGTCGCGGCCGTCGAGAAGGAGGAGCGGGACTTCGCCGCCGCGGAAGAGGCCGACCGGCAGTCCGCCAAGGAGGCCATCAAGCTCGCGAAATCGACGAAGGTCGAGCCCGACGGGAAGAAGCGGCGGGTGATGCCCGCGGAAAGCATCGGGTACCACGCCCACAAGCTCAAGGCGGAATACCAGGCGTCGCTGGCGAAAGAGCTGGAGGAGGTGCAGCGGGAGAATGCAACGCTGGAGGGGGAATTGAAAGAGAAGTGGGGGGAGTGGGAGGCGGGCCTCGCGGGGGTGAAGGGGGCGCTGGCGTCGATGGAAACGCTGGGGGGCGGCGGGGATTGAGGCGCCGAGGGTAGATTGCAAAAGGGACACCTTGGGGGAAAGCAAGGAAATGCAAGGAAGAGAAAACGCCAAGCGTGCGGGGGGTTCATGTTTCTGTCTGCTCGTTAATTAGCAATATGCATTGTCTTTACGATAGTAGATATGAGATGAGTACAAACATGTCTCCGATCATCTGGCCGAAGTGGTGGCTCTGTGAAAAGAATGGCGCTCCGGATCGAGATCAAAACGCCACCCAGTGCGTGGTGTCGAACTTGCGCGTCTTCTCGCACTTTTCCGGGAACAGCGCCTCCTTGTCTTTCGGGTGGTGGTGCTGGCTGATGCACCTCCCATAGTTGTTTGCAGGTTGCAGCTCGAATTTGCCCGCGGCGCGCACCTCGTCGAAGTTTTGGGCCGGGGAGCGGTTGCACCGTCGCAATTTCAAGGGGTCGTCGGTGCCGCCGTACCCGGTGACCGTCGCGCACAGACTTGGATTCGTCGCGGGGCGTAGCGTCTTTTGGATGGCAATGAACTTCTGCCTCGCTTCTTCCCCGCAATGGCTAATCTGCAGCGAATTGTTCAGTCGGCATCCCCCGCGGCATTCCATGCACCAAAAGCGTTCCTTGGCCGAGCCCTGCCACCGGAAGTTGGGCTGCCAGTGGAGGCGGAGGCGGAAGGTCCCGAGGGGTTTGTGGGTTGCGACG
>JALLAP010000720.1:0-10735 GCA_036939355.1 Thalassiosira profunda | reverse complement strand
CAAGAAGAAGGGAGGGGGCAAACGGAACGGCAGTGGCCCGCGAGATGCACCATCAGACGGATACGATGCTATTCCTGACATAACATTCGACGAGTTCGGACGAACGTTGTGCGCTAAGCACAACTTGGAGACTTGCCACATTTGCTGCATGAGTTTCATTGATCAGAACAGAGAGATCGACGAGAATCCGAGCGATCGAGAGTGAGTGGTGTTGCATATTTGCATAATCACAAAGCATGGTGCACCCTCTAACCACATAAAATTTTCAGTGTCGGCGTCTTCATATCTGAGGCAGCCCTGGTTGAATGGCATGGGAAAATGCAAGTCAAGATGCCACACGTGTTTCCTGAGAATGATAAAGTCTTTGGCAGCCACCCGGGCCAGCATCCATACGGAACAAAGCTACTGAATTACTTTGATGATGATAAAAGCAAACCTATGAATGCAACGGTGGTGGGATCGCGATGGAAAAAGGACGAGTTTGATTTGCCCGGGATGTCCTCCTATTGGGCAGATGGCAGGGAGCCACACTATGTCATTTTGATGCATGACGAGCTGTCTGAAATTGGATTCTTTGATGCCCACCCAAATGATGGCGAGGAGGGTGGATGGGAGGTGGAGGGGAGAGAGGCGACGGTCAATCGGAGGCTGGACACCCTTGCAAGTGCGCACGCGAGCATTTGTACTTCTTATGGCGACAGTGAAGGCAGTGGGAGCGATCACGACAGCAGTGATGGTGCATCAATTGCACAAACAACCAATTGCATCCGGCGGACGCTGAAAATGCTGCAACTGGGGGACTTGCCAATGGAGCCGTGGGACGAATCTACGCATGGAGACTTTCTTGAGCAGTTTTTCGCGTACAGCTTCTCTCCAGAGGAACAGGAGCTGATCTTGGAGGGCGCCCACAACAAACACAATGGCGCTGACATAGCCGAGAAGGTCAAGGGATTTCCAATCGACGCAGCATCTACTCACAAAGGGAATTTCTATGCAAGAGTGTTGACTGTGCAAATGGTTGTGTTGTATTTATGCGACCGCTATGGAGGAATCATTCTGCAAAATGTACGCCAGACCAAGTTTCAAGCAATCGAGTTCAGCGGCTGTTGCCTCGGTCCAGATTCTGTGCCTATGGTCGAGATTACTTATGCAACTGACCCCGAGGGCATCGAACGTCCGACTGGATATTTGCGCGGTGAAACAATAAAGATTGTGGAGGTGTCAAACGATTTGGCTGTCGCATTGGAGGAGCACCTGCTGGATTGCGTCGCGAACGAAGGGCTGAATGATCTATCTGGGTTGCTCTATCACGAAGGCTTCTTGCTACCAATGGAGACATCCGCTGCAGGGGGTAGCGCATCCGTTGACTTTGCAAATGTGCAAACTCCCGGTGTCAACTTTGGTGTGGAGCTAGAGCTCTCCTGCGCTTCTGGAAACTATATGTCGAATTTGGCACCGAGTCTCGAACAACATGCAAAGATAAATGTCGTCAGAAGTGGGCGATCTGGTAAAGGTGGGAAGGGAGGAGCTGTGCAAGGAGGCTTCTTCGTTCAACAGAAACAGTCTCCCAAGGAATCTTATGGGAGGGCTTCCAAACACGATACGTGGAAGCTCGTCTACGACAAAAGCATTTCGGCTAACGAGCAGAATCCGCATAGCGCTCTCTTCGAGCTCGTGTCTCCGATCCTGTCAGGGAACGCTGGACTTGCTTTGCTCTCCAACGTGGTGAATGTAACGACCGACGTAGCGTGCATCAGAGTGAACAACAGCATGGCAACGCACGTTCATATCGAAGCAAAATCTTTGAGTCTGCAAAGCATGAAGAGCATTTGCCAGCAATTCCTTCTGTACGAAGAAGTCATCGACTCCTTCCTGCCTCCCCATCGCCGGACGGGCAGCGAGAAGTCTCACTCCTACTTTGAGAGCAACCTTCTTTCGATGATGGCATCATATGAAACACTGGAAGGATCCCTTGAAGCAATAGAGTGTTGTCAGAGTCGCGACGAGCTGTATGACATCATGAATCCTGGCGTCCGGGAAAGGTATCACAAAATGAATCTCCAGAATCTGAAGACTGGTCGCCAGGTGAGTTGCTCCTTATGATGATTGTTTCGATGTCACAATTGGCTGACCACTGCTTTTCTTTTCGCTAGCCAACCATCGAGTTCAGACAGCATCACTCCACCAAAGACGCCAGTGAAATTGTTGCTTGGGTCAAATTTTGCGTGTTGTTTGTGGTCAATGCAACAAAGCTGCCAGTGATAGGCGGCTGCGTTCCAGAGTGTGCCTCGTTCGACGATTTGTTTGCAAATATCATCAATTGTCCCGCTCTGAAGGAGTACTACGCCAGGAAAGTGAGCAAGTAACGGAGCGGTTGATTGCTGGGAAGAAGGGCAGGGGCCATCATTCGGACGGAGGATAGTGGTAGCCCATCTTTTCCATAAAGTCGCGAGACAGAAACTCCAGCGAGGCCTCCCAATCCAAGTCGCTGAACCCAGCCTTTGGCTCCGGCGGCGTGCCGTACCTCACCCAGGCATCGACCATGCCCGTCCTCTCGCTCTTTTTGCCGTGCCCCGGGCCCTGTTTGGCGCTGTTGATGATGTATTTGAACGAGCTCCTCGATTTAACTTCGCCCCCGGCGCAATTGCACAGGATTTTTGTCGTGTCGAACTGCCGAAAGATGAGATCTTCGAAGCGGACGATGAGGAAGGGAAAGTCGGCGTCTCGCCAGTACTCCGCATACCACTCGTTCCAGAGGTGCGCCAGCGAATCGTACGTCAGCAATTGTTCGGCCAGCTTTGCTTTCACTTCCACCGGCACCGTTTTCTCCGATGTGCTGCCGGTGTACACCAAGTGCGGACATATCGTCAACTCGCCCCGCCCGGGCCTCCCCGGTTCCTGCAGGCTCCATCGCGCAGTGTACGGGTGCTTGCACATCGACCTCATCCAGTTGTACGGATTGCGCACCGTAACAATGGGCAAGCAATCATCCTTTGTGACGTTCTCGTTTTTGGGCGCGGTATGAGCATACTTGAACTTGACAGGCGTGTGCTTTCCCTTCAGATGGCGGATTGTGAGAGATGCATGTTGCAATATTAGTGATCAGTGCTCGGTCAACGACTCACCCAGGGAACTTGCCACCGTATCCCCCACTGCTCCTTCGTGGCCTCGGGTCCCCATTCTTGGTATCGCTCGGGGATCACGCAATTCTCCTTCATCAGCCGCATCGCCTGAGAATTGCAAGTGTTAGTAATCAGTAATGCAGCGGTGGCAACGAGCATTCCCCGGCACGCACACACATATCACATGCAAGTGCATCCTTACGAGGTTGGTGCCCGAATTGAACATCCCCGACACGCCCAGCATCCTCCGCAGCGGCGGCACGGCGTTGCGGTAGTCCCCGCACCGTTCCCGTCCGTACACGACGGGTTTGTCTCCAATGAGCGCCTCGATCTGCGCCCGCGTCGGCAGCAATTGGATGGACGCGGCGTCCGGTTCCACCCCTGCCTGGCGGAAATATTCCAGCACTTGGTCGTCGGTGCCATTGCGCTGGCTGGGCGCACGGACGGGGTGGGCGCGCCCGGGGGACGCGGGAGAGGGGAGGCCTTCGGCGCCGAGGCCGAGGCTGCGTTCGAGGCGCGCGATTAGGTGGATGTTGATGACGCCAAATCCAACGAAAGTGAAAAGAGCAAGGACGATCAAGGCATGCGATCTCCGCCGCGCCGGTCGGCAGTCGATGGCAGCGTTGGCCCTTGGCATGGCCGCCAGGCATGGATGCGAGGCGGGCGCTGCGTTAGCTGGTTGTGCGTGCTGAACTTTGCGTCTGAAGTTCTGAAGCTGATGAAGTTGTCTGAAGTAAAAAATGACACACGGCTCCCGCCCTGCCCCCGCTCCCGCACCACGCCACCGACCGAGGGCATGCACCACCGCACCGGCGGCGCTACCGACCAGGGCAGTCTGCCTCGCCCAGGAAGGATATGGAACCGAAAATGATCGTCTGCCATGGTGGATAGGCGAGAGAAAGGGCGCCTGTGCAGATGATATCTGTCGGTGCACCCCACAAGATAAGACGGTGCACCCCAGCAACACTGAATGATGGCGGCGTCGAACGGCAGTCCTCGGCGCCAACAGTTGCAGCCGCTGCCTCGGAGTGGTGCGGCCAGCCGCACATGTGGCTGGCGGGGAATCCTCGCCATTGTGGCATTGATCAACTATGTGGAGGTGGTGCTGTACGCCTACGTGTCGAAAGCGGTGGATGGAGAAGCTCAGAGTTTGCAACTCGCTCCGCCGCGTCCTCCCGGCCACGACGATGAGATAGATGCTTCATCTCCAACGAAAAGAACGCATGATAATTTGCAACAAAGAGAAGAAAGCGATGACGATTCGGCCACGCCAAGTATCGTGCTCGTGGGGATGGCCTATACGGACGCCTCCGTCAGCGACTTTGCGTTGCAATTTCTCGTCGACGCCGCCTGCGGCTACAACATGCCGTCCCACATCCTCCTCGAATATCGGGGCGACAAGAGCCCGCTGGACGAGAAGATTGCCACGCTGACCCACCATTGGCACCCGCTGCCGGGGGACGGGAAACTCAACCAACATCCGGCGTGTGGGAAGTTGATTAGGGTTGTTTTGTCGCCGGGGAAAGAGGCCTTGCTCAATATGACAAGAGCATATCATCAACAATATAATACGCCAATTCTGCGGAAGAACGCGCGTGCACCGAACAATCCCCTTTCGACGGGTCGCATCGCCAGGATCAAACGCGCGCGGGAATACCATCGAGGGCTGGTCCGGGAGATGATGAGCAATGGAGATGCAAAGAGAACATCGGCAATTGCAGTATTGGATTTGGATCTGTTCGCTTATCCGGCGCCGTCGGATCTCATTGAAACGGTGCAATTGTACATGGCTGAGGGATCCAATGACAAATTCCACTCCATTTGTTCGAATGGGATCCTCGTGCAGAAATCGAGGACGTGGAACGGCTACATTCGGCGCTATTACGATACGTTCTCCACCATCTTTCTACCGAATTCGTGGGTACACGTAGACAGAGTCGTGCCCCGGGGATTGTTGATGGGGGAGAACGCGACAATGGCAAAGATGAACCAGGAGAAGACCCTCAATTACATATTGAGCAAAGGGCGAAGAGGGCAGGCGGGAGAGGAGGCCGATCAAACGCCGCAATACGATCCCGTGCCCATGCGATCCTGCTTCAACGGCCTCGCGCTGTATCGTTCCGACGTGTGGCTCGAGCCGCACTGTCGTTACGATTCCTTCCACGAGGACGACGCGCAGTACATCAGCAAAAGATACCAGCACGCGTGCGAACACGTTGTGTTCCACGAATGCCTGCGGCGAACAATGTTGGAGAAGGAGGGTGGTGGTGGCGGCTTCCGTATTGCGGTGAAGCCCGACATGACGACCTTGTGGCACAGTTGACTTCGAAAGCTGTGGCCCACCCTGCCTCGAGTACCTTTGCAACTCACCGAATTGCCGTGAAGCCCGACATGACGACCTTGTGGCACGGTTGACTTGGATACTTGTAGCTTGGCCCACCGTGCCTCGAGTATTGTACCTTTGCACAACTCAGTATGCTTCCCACCTCGGGTGGGTTTAGCCTTCAATTGAGGGTTAATGTATTGTCATCGTGAATTGTGAGGACTACAAAGAGAGACGCAAAGCGAGAGGCCTGCTTTGTATCTATGCCCCAGTGTCGCCAAGACAATTTGCAATCACTAACGAGCTGACCACCTTCTCGCAATTACTCCACAAAGTGTATCACTTTTGTCGTCCGTGAATGCCGATAAGACGTGGCTGACACTTCTGCGACATGCGTGTTGACACCCCTTGCTTCCTCGTGATGGAGTTTCTGCTGAGACGTGAAACGCAAGTCTCATTTTATTCACCAGACATTGTCGCATGGATACCGCACTGAGAACCACTGGCTGGGCCCCTCTCGCCCCGCCCTCTCATTTTCAACGCAACTCCGCGTGGGGGGAGAGGAAGGAGACAGATTGGAGCACCGAGCGGCGACGACGGCAAGTCCACGGCGCGATACCATCGCAACCAGAGGACAAAGGAGCGCTGGTCTTGGTGGGGTCTTGCGACGATCACTGCCCGACCAGCCACATCAAACGATGGACGGTTCAGCCAAAGAAACAACGCACGGTCCGCGGTCGACGCCGCCTCCCACGCCGGCTCATAAAAACGGCAACGACGCCGCCATGCTCCCGCAAGTCACCTTCCCCCACCGCGCCATGGCGTCCCTCTCCCTAGCCGAGGCCCCCAAGCCCAAGCGCAAGGCCAAGACGCCCCACCGTCGAGCATCCGTCGATGCCGTCCCCACCGGCGTCGGCGGCCTCGCCCGACCACCCGGCCGGATGCCCCGGCGCATGTCCACGGGCGCCCTCACCAAGTCCGTCTCGTTCGCGCAGAAGAGCGAGGTGTGCGTCGTCGAGCCCTCCGCGCCCAAGCGATGGTACAGCGGCGAGGACCACCGGCGCTTCAAGCTCGAGCGTTTGTCCGATGTAGTGCGCTTCCGAGAGGAGGCGGTGCAGCGGATGCGACATCCACAGGCCTCGCCGCCAAGCCCCGCCGCGGACACCTCCAACTGTCCCGTGGGCATCGAGCAGCTCCTCTCCCGGCAGCAGCTGCGGGACGCCCAGTCGGGCCGGCAGATCGTCATCCGGTCCGTGTTGCTCGAGCAGACCCGGCAGCGGTCGCACGGCGTCAAGGATCCGGAGCATATCGCCTTCCTCTCCGGGACTCTGTCCCAAGATGCCTTCGAGGGGGCGCAGCAAAGGGGCAAGTTCCAGGAGATGGCCAAGTTCGTCTAGAGTGTGATGGACACAAGATGTGTCCAATCGCTCCTCCGCTAGGAAGAGGGCCATTTGTCAAATAGCACAGGTACAATAGGGTTGGCCTCCTTCCGCAATCTCATGGGCGCTCGGGAATGTAGATCATAAGCTGATAATGCAAAGAGAAACACGCCCCCAATTGCAAGGGTATGATACAGCAATGTTACAGTTCCAAGTTGGGACACGGGGTGGGTGGCATCTCACTCTCTATGCACCCTTCACCTCCACTACTGCCCCATCGAGCCTGATAGATTCCATCAAAGCATCAAGAACAATCTGCGTGTGCAGCGAATACGACGCCATTGCGTTGGCCTCCCTCGCCCCCTCGCTCTCTCCGGCCCACCACCTCTCGTTCGTTGGATCTGCCGCCGATGCTGCGCCGCCAGACGATTCTCCGTCTATCTTTCTCGCCCAAGATGCAAAGTTCTTCCACATTAACACCTCCTGGGCGGACGAGTTATCGGTCTCTATCACCTTTGTCTCCTCGGTGGTGATTTCGTCGTATTGGGTGATCCCCTGCTTTGTCAGCGAGAACGACAGCGTGTTGTCTTTCAGAGGGAGGATGGCGTCGGTCATAGTTGCAACGTATGGGTGGCCGGTGGCGTATATCTTTGCAGTTTGATTCAGCGGGTGGACGAAGCTGCAGTGAAAGGAAAGGACTCGATTCTGTAGGGTGGAGAATGGTGAGAGATCTAGATAGGAGCTCAGTCCCGACGCGAGTGTATGCACTCACCCCTGAAAAGTGCACCAAGCAATCTACATCAATTGGAACTCCCTCTTCGTTCAGTTGGTATCTTGTAACTTGCACCTTGGTCGCCATGCCCTTCAACCTCCCCGCATCCATTTCCGAGAACACCAGCAGTCCCAAACGCGTGCAGTACCATCCCAAGTCCCCGATGCACCCCATGAAATCGGCGTCCTTCTTGCAGCGTATGTTGTTCTGTAGAAACTCCTCGCCTCCGTCAAATGTGAAATTGAACGTCACCCGATTGGGATTGGGCACGGACCTCACGAACGCCTCCGTCCTGGGATGGTGCACGAACATCGTCCCGTCGAGCAGAAGCTTTCCGTGGTGGGAGGCCGCGGCGAGCATCGCGCGGTAGCTTGCGGCTGATGTTGCCACCGGCTTTTCGAGCAGGACGTGCTTCGACGCGAGCGCCCGGGCGACGTATCTCTCGTGGAGCTTAGTGGGCAAGGGGATGTACACCGCATCGCATTCACCGCTCGAGAGCAGCTCGTCGTACGATGCGTCGCCTGCAAACACTACCGGGGGTTGGGAGGGGGCCAGCACGTCGTTCACGAAATCATCCGCCTTCGCTTGGGTCCGAGAAGCGACGGCCGAGACTTTGCAGCCGGCGAACGTCGCGGCCCGGGCGTTCTTCTTGGCGATGCGGGCGCAGCCGAGGATGCCAACGCGGAGCGGCGTGGCCGTGGGAGGTTCCATTGCGTGGTTGAGCGTGCCGGGCGGGGAGGGGCGGGCGGAGCGGCGGGAGAGGCGAGCAACTTTCTTTATGTCGCGATCTGGTGAACCGTCTCATTTTTAGGATGCCCATCTCTGTCACCCCCCCGCAAAACTTCCCTCCACCCCCCGCAGATCGCCGCCGCTCCACTCCGAGCGAGCCCGAGCACACCCCCGCCCCCCGGCCGGGCCCCCGTTCTCTTCATTTTGCAGCGGCGCGCGGCGCGTGAAGGACCTCATCCATCGAAGCTAGGGCGTCGAGCAGCCTTGCCCACCTGTATTCAACGGATACATAGCACAGAATCCGATCGTCTACGATACCCGAGCATTGCAATTTATTGCAAATGGCGTTCGGCACCCCCAAGCGCAAGTCGGGCCTCCCCGCGCCCTCCCCGGGGGGCATCCTGAGCGCCCGCAAGTCGAAGCTGCAGACGCCCCAGAGCCGGAAGAGGCTGACGTCGCACCTGAAGAGCCCCTTGAAGAGCGGCGGCAGCAGTAGGAAGAGCTTGCTCCGCGGCGGCAGCGCCGTTGCAACGACGCCTACGCCAATTCTCAGCGGTGCGGCAACCCCTGCCCGAACGCCCACTGCCGAGGCCGACGCCACGCTGGAGGTGGCGAAGCGATCGCTGGACGAATCGTCTGATGCCTCGCCCGAGAAGGAATCGGAAACTCGCAAGGCATCCAGCCCCAGCGATGATCCCACTGTCAGTGACGAGGACGCCGGAGAGGCGGTCAAGGTAGGCGTGCGGATCCGCCCCCTGCCTGGCCCCGCGAACGAGCCGCGGGCCTTCGCACTGGGCGCCGCTGCCAACTCCATCGTCCGGAATGTGGGAGGCGACGCCACTTATCAGTACAATCGGGTGTACGGAGAAGACAGCTCGTCGCAGCAGCTGTACGACGACATGGCGAGCGACATTGTTGCCTCTGTGGTCAATCAGGGCAGGAATGGCACTGTCTTTACGTACGGGCAAACAGCGAGTGGTAAGACCCACACGATGCACGGCCTCCTCGAGGCGGCGGGAAAGGACCTGTTCCAGACGCAACTGGAAGGCGACGGTTACTTGATACAGATTGCCGTTGCTTGCATGGAACTGTACAACGAGGAACTGCGCGACCTTCTGTGTCCTGGATCGCTCCTCTTGTCCGTCCAGGAGGATCGCCAGGGCAACGTGCAGATTCCAGGAGTGACTGAGCAACTGGTACATGATGTTGATCATCTCATGGACGTAATTCGGGAGGCAGACGAGAAAAGGACCATTGGGGCAACGGCAATGAACAAGCGGTCGAGCAGGAGCCACACCATCTTCCAGATTACTTACACCAGAGAGGAGTATCACGCCATTGGCACTTCACTGGACGATGGTGACTGTGAAGATAAGGAAAACGACAATGCTGGCAGCAGTGTTTGGATTGATAAGAAGAGGGGCCACAAGGTGGTGACGACTGTGAGCACCCTGAATCTTGTGGACTTGGCGGGGTCCGAGTCGGTGCGCGTCACCGGGGCCAAGGGCGAACGGCAAAAGGAGGGTGGGAAGATTAATCAAAGTCTCCTCGCCCTCTCGCGGGTGCTGTCCAAGCTCGGCAAGAAGGAGCGAGGCCACATCGGCTACCGCGACAGCAAACTCACCCGCATCCTCAAGCCGTCGCTGAGCGGCAATGCGAGAATGGGGTGCATTTGCTGCATCAGCCCCGAGGTGCGGTTCTCCGAGGAGTCCAAGAGCACCCTCGATTTTGCCTCGAGGACGATGCTGGTGACCACGAATGCCCAGAGCAACCAGATAGTCGAGTATGACGACGCCTTGATCGAGGGTTACGAGCGAGAAATCGAACGGGTCAAGCAGGAAGCGTCCGAGGCGGAGCAACGCCGCCTAGAAATGGAACGATCGCTGCAGGAGGCAGAGGAGCAGATTGTGTGCCTGAGAGCCACTGTGGAGCTGGAGACGAGCAAGGCATCCACACTGGAACGGCAGAGCCAAGATCATCTCGCACAGCTGGAGGAACTCAAGGCCGCTGGCGATGATAGGCAGAATCTGTTGGAGGAGATCGAGAAGCTGAAAGCCCGCGTAACACAGGAGACGGGCAAGGTGTCATCTTTGGAGAAGAAGAACGAGGAGCAACTCGCAAAATTGGAGGCGCTCGAGGCCGTCGGAGATGAGAAAGAGGTGCTGTCAAAGGAGGTGAACGAGCTGAAGACTTGTGTTACTCAGTACGAGGCTGCCAATGAAAAGCTGAAGGCAGAGCTGGAACAGGAACGCGATTCATTCCGTCAGGAGCAAGAGGACATGGCCGAGGACCGGGAGAAGCAGGCCGAGAAGCACGAGCTGGAAGTTGAAGCGTTGAAGGAAGAAGTTCTGCAACGCAACAAGGAGAAGGAAGATTTGGAGGCAACCCACGCCGAGATGCAGGCAAAGTT
>JALLAP010000719.1:0-10739 GCA_036939355.1 Thalassiosira profunda | reverse complement strand
TGTCGCTGGTGCTGATCTTCATCATTCAGGTCATTTACTTGATTGCGTTGTTCGCTGCAGGGGAGACAACCGTTTCGGGCACGGTCACTGTTGACACAGCTGGCCCAGCCCTCAGTGAGTATGGAGCATTTTTCGCGCCGGGTTCCATGCAAGAAGTGCACATTTGCTCATACACAGGATTTCCGTCTTCATTTTCAACTGCCAGTTATCGTCGCCGTACTCAGCCTTGTCCTGAATTTCGTCGCTCTAATCTTCTCCGCGCTCTTCACGTGGGGGCGCAAGTGCTGCGCTTGAGAGGAGGGTATCCTTTTGACAGAGGCGAGGGCTATCTTGGGAAATGGTTGATGGTGGTTGAAAATAGTGGGGGATGTTTGTGTGTTTACGACTGTGTGGGATGAATGGACGCTGAATGTGCTCTAGGTAGACAAATGGAAGATTTTGATACTGCAAAGAATAGAAATGAGTCTATCTGTATCGGCCACTGCCTATCGCAAACTCACATTGATCCAACTCCGTTCGGAAAGGGGGCTAGCGTCAGCATCGACAGGGCAAGCAACACCAAATAACTGTTCACTCTGGTGTCTCCCACGCCAGTCACCTCGTCAACGCAAGGTATATCTGGCAGCCGCTGTGTCATGACCACGAGAGCGCCCCAAAATATTATGATCCCAGAAGTACCGCTGAAACTAAAAAACGCCAGAGCCAGCAGCGAGAAGAAGGATACCAGCGACGCTGTTCGCCTGCCCCAAGCCGCCATGAATGCCCGTCCGCCATCCAACCGCCCGATCGGCAACAGATTAACAGCTGACATCACAGTTCCCGCAAGTCCAACGAAGAATATTGGGTGCACCGGTATTGGCTGCGAGAGTGGCACCAACATCATTTTGGGAGCCACGACGCTCACTATCGATCCTATCAAAAAGGAGGACTTCATCAAGGCGGCAGGTACAACCGGAAACGTTGCTAGGGATCGGGCACCCAGCGTGAGGTTCAATCCAGAAATGAGCAGTGCCAGAGATACCATCATAGCGATGCCGGGACCACTTATTGCGACGTCGAACAGAGCAGCTCTCGACGAAGGGAAGGACCGGATCGGTGTGATTGAACCAAAGGAGCCCACTTGCAGCGACGGCAGAGGAACCGACGAACCCAACTTTAGCTTGTGCTTCTTTGCCGCAAGAACGTGCCCTGCCTCGTGCAGCGCCGAGATTGCCAAGACTCCAAAGAAGATTGGCAAGCATAATGGTACCGGAGTCACATCGTTCTCTTTGACCACAGCGTTGAAGAACGTCGGGTTCAGTGCAAAGGCACTCAGGGCGTACGCAAACGTCGTGCACACGGTCAGAAGACTCGAGAAGGCCGCGAGCGACTTGGTGCCCACGCCGCGCTCCGATTCCTGCTCCGGCTCGACCTCGCTGGCAAGGGCGACGATGACCGGAGGCGGGCCGTCCTCCTCAGTGTCTCGCCAATCTCCCATTCTCGTGCCGTAAGAACCGCTTGTGTCAAACGACGGACGCCACTCATTGTCGTCGACGAGGAACAGGCGTATCCGATCTTTCAGTTCCACGTGCTTCTCCAGTCTGGTCTGCAAATCCTCAAACACTGCAGTGAAATTGTCACCGGGACTCTGCTCTTCGTCGTCCTCCGCTTCTTCCGACGATCTGATACTTGCAGGCTTACGAGGAAGCCTCCCGCGGTAGACAGCTGCCACGTCTGTGCTGTCCCACGAGGTGCAAACGAAGTCGGAATCTGCCAACAGATCCGTCTTTATCATCTTCCAGTGCTTCAATTCCACTTCAACGGGACTGGTGGCGGCAAAGGCAGCCAGCTGCGACGGCATCCACGGCGGCGTTTCGATGAGGCGTTCCATCATCTTCTCCTCCTTGCTGCGCTTGTTGCCTTTGTCGTCGTTGCTCCCACTACCGCCGATGGAGCCTCTAACATACCCGTCGATGGAATCGTCTCCCTTTGGCCCGGAGCCGCTGTTGGCCAAGTTGTCCACACGACGGCGGAACAGCGCATCCCGATTTTGTCGCAGGTCCGACGCCCGCACTCGCAACTTGGACGCCAGCTCGGACATCTTTGCATTCTCCGACTCTGTGGACGCACTCTCCTCGCCAAGTATCTGGACTGCTTGGAGCACACGATCGAGCAAGCCCGATATGCGATCCGTTTCCTCCCTTTTCCTCTCGAGCGAATTATTGTCGTAATCCCCCAGCAGAAAGCCTCCGCCGTTGTCCCCCGGGGACGCCTCCTTCGACAAATAGCCTTCGGGCCCCATCATCATCGCAGTTTCTCGCTCGTGCAGGCGCTCGACAATTGCCAGTAATTTCTTCTCCGATACCAAATTGCTCTCTTGGAGGCGCAGCGCCAGCGTTTGCGACGTGGGTATTACATTGTCGACGGCCCTTCCCCCCGCCTCTTCCTTAGATATTGTATCTGATGCCACCGAGGCAGTAGTAGTAGCTCCAAGCAGCGTGTCGATCCACCCGTCGGCCGCCTCCTTCGCGGTATCTTTCTTTTGCTGCGTGGCGCTTCGAAGCTTCTGCTCCGCCGCCACGGCCTCCAGGCGAAGCGCCTTGGCCTTTTCGATGAGGCTTTGGGCCTTTTCGGCCGCGCTGTTGTCGCCGCTGGGTTGACTGATGGTCGATTCGGAGAGCGATGCGAACCGTGGGTGCAGTTTGTGCTGACGTCTGGATGTGGAGCCATCACTAGCATCGAGGGCTGGACATATCCTCTGAAAGAAGAAGCTGCAGCTCGACGACGCGGCGGCTGAATTGCAACTATTCCCTCCTTGTCTAGCTGGAGAAATGAAGGCCGAGTGAACAGGGCCGGTCCTCCTGACACAAGGATTCGCGTTGAAGTTGGAGCTGATGGCGAATCTGCCGCTGCATCGAGATGGGGCGGCGTGGGATGCCAGGGCGGACGGCGACCCCAATGCCAACGCTCCCATGAGCAGCGCGCATGCCGCGGAGGCCGTCATGGTTGAGCGTGGGGGGCAGGGCGTAGGGCGTAGCGGTGGATCTTTGTGAGCGAGCTGACACCTCACCTCACCTCACCCTCTTGATTTAGAGGGCCAGCCCGCGTTTGCCCGCTGGGAGCGACCGACAACCGAGCGAAATCGAAAGAAAAGAGAGGAGCGCGTGGTCCAGCGCTGCCCTCCCTGCCGCCACGCCACGCCACCGCTCGCCTCGGTAGCCATAAAAGGCTCGGGCGTCCCTTCCCTACCCCTGTGCAACGGCATCGGCCCGCTGGGACGCTGGCCTCTCTGTAGGCAGCAGCAACTAACACGGCGTCAGGTGACACGAGACGTGCACCAAGACAAACCAGCAGCCGCGCAAGCTCAGGAGGGCCCAGCATAGGCGTCGATCTGCCGTGGAAAATGGGCAGCAGACCTCAACAGAACCAACAAAGAATGATCGCCTCCTCCCCGCCTATGCCGATACCGGCTTCGGCGCCCATTGCAATCAACAGCGACCGCGGCGGCAATGCCATTCCACGCAACCACTCGCCCTGGTCGGACACGTCCGACGAAGAGGGCGGAATAGGATCGGCGCTGCGCAATTCCGACACGGTGGGGGAACTGCAGGTGGGATCCCTGCCGATGCACCTCCGGCGACCGCACGCGCAAAATAACAGAGGCGTTGGCGTGGGCGGACTGCATCGCGGACCGCCCAACAACAACTCGGGCTTCGCGGGGCCCATGTCCCTGCCTCCCCCGCGGGCGCCCTTTCTGACCTCGCGACAACGGCCCGAGGACAAACTGGCCAGCATGCCCGAAATAATATTGCCGGAGAGCGCGGCGTCGGCCACCCCCCAGTCAATGCCGGTGCACTACGGATCGCTGCGGGATTCCAATTTCGCGCGGTTTCACGATCAACGGCGGGGGATGCAGGTGCAAAGTGTCGCAAACAATGCATCTTCGCAAGGGGCTGGGATTGGGGCATATGTTGGTGCGAGCAACACTGCACAAAGCGCTGGCATCGGTGCGGGAATTGGCGGAAGCAACGGGGTGTCCTCCGGCCAAGCATCCGATGGCGGACTCATCGGATCGCTCGTGGACGATAGCGTGGATATCCTGACAGACAGCTGTGCAGGAATCAGATTGGACGAGGAGAAAACAGGGGGAGATGGAAGAATGGCAAACCCCGAAGCAGAGGAGCCCCTGAGCAGATCGCTGACGGCCTTGGACATTTTGACGCGGATGCGGGAACAACCGCAAATGGCCGCCCGCAACACTGCGGGGATGGAGTCACTTGACAATTTCAGCTTGGGATCCCCTGCCAACAATGGTGCACAAGGACAACAGCAGATGAGTTCCAGTTTCAGTGAAAGTCGTAGACGTTCTTCGGACGGGGGATTGTCGAGGGATGGCAACGACGAACAGACCGACGCGGACCCCTGCTTTGACCTGGAAATGTGAGCTGTGAAGTGTTCTATTGAATAAAGAGGGCAATTGGGGAAGCCGTTAGATGATAGATCGGGAATGCTGTTCCCAGGAATGCTGTTCAGTGTAAATATGAATTGTTTAGAGGAGAGCCAATGCATTAAAGCCACACGGCTTCCACCTACGCCCACAAGAACTTGTCAAAGAACTTCTTTCCCATTTCCACTCCCAGAAACAGCGCCGCGTTCGCCGGGAATGCCCTCGCAATCGTCGGGATCAATCCGGTGTACAGCGCTAGCGGTCCCCGCTCCTTCGCGATACGCAACAATTCGGGGAAGTAGCTACCAACCACACGAGAGTCCCAGCTGGCCTGCACGTTTGTTTTGGGCACGTCGAAGGGCATGGCGGCCGCCCATCCGAGCATTCCGGCGAATCCACCGCTGAAGCAATTGTTGTGTTGAGTTAGTTTCTCGTCAGGTCTGTCGTTGAAATGCATAGAAGCATTGCAAATGCTGTTTCACTCACCTCAAAAAGTAGTTCAGCTCTTCCGGCATCGAGGGAACGAACGTTCGGAAGAGATAGCAGTTCAGCTCGTAGGTTCCGAAGAAGAAGGCGTAGAAGGGCGCGTCTCTCATTATTTGGGCGTCGAATCCGACGAACAGCGACTGCAGGAACCCGTGTTGTCGTGTTGCAATGAGTGAAACAGATTTGGTGAATGGCAATCAGTCTGCACGTCAATCATACGCTCTCACCCGGAGGCCCTGTCTCTTGATCATCTTTTTGTACACGTCGGCTGATGAAGCTTCTGCGTTCCCGATGACTACCTGCGTTTTCGCCTTCACCACCTCGCTCGGAAGGAGTACCGTCGCAGAACAGCATCCCGTGATTGCCCCCTAAGATGTGCACATGATATGAGTCGACGTATTGCATTGCAAGAGACTGACAAACAGCAAACGAACGCACCATCAAAAACGGCTTGAGCAAATCCGGCCGCTTCGTCGGATCCGTCTTCGCCTCGTCCGGGAACGCCCGCTTCAGTGCCTCGTTCACCCCGAACGCCATGGCGTTCTCGGCCACCATCCCCAGCGAAGTGGGCACCGCCCCCTTCCACAATGCCGCCATCCCTTCATTTTTTACGATGGAAGTGCTGGTGAAGCCGACCGACGGGAAGGCCGACGGGTTGGTCTGCATGCGCACTTTGACGGTGTCGAAGGGCTGGCCGGTGTAGCAGCACGCGACGCTGCCGATGGACGCGCTGAAGATGTCGCGGGTGACGTCCCGGCGATTCAGGACGGATTGCTCGGCCATGGTCGCTGATTGATAGTGGAAGACTAGAGTTCACTCGAATGAATGGATTGTGGGGAGAGTGAATAGAGAGGAGGTGACGACACGCGCGCGGCGGGGCGGGGGTTCATCGTCATCGGCTTTGTGTGAGTGGTCGAGGATGTTGCAATTTCGACCTTCGCAGTGTACCAATTCGTCCGTACATTTTACGTGAACCTTCGCAGAGCAAGGTTCCGCCCGCCGACTTGTCTCCGGCCGCCCACCCGCGCGCGGTGCTTCCGCCTCCGCCGCGGGTGCTCCTCCCCTGCCTCAGCACTCGCTAGCGGCAAGATGCCCGCCGTCAACGCACATTCGAGTCGGTACTGCTACATAGACATCGATATTGATAATCACCGGAGCAATCTGGCGTTGGTGAGTTGCATTTGCAAAAATGCATACACATCAGCTCTCCTCCACCAGCAGCATGCTCACGCGTTCCCCTTAGACTGCAGCATTCGTGGATGCAACAGATTCACGATATGGCTTTTGCTCGAAGGATCTGCGCAAGTTGGGTGGGTCCGAACCGTCGCGACTGCACGATTTGATGTCGAGTGATCATGGTGAGCCGTTGATGTCTATGCATGCACTGAATCAATCTCCTCCGCCTTGCTTACACATCATGCAAGAATGGGGCTGCAAAATACCACCTGGCCTGGAAACGGCAGTGACCGGCTTCCCGCCACACGGAAGGGTAGTCTTCAAACTGCAGTGGGACGTCGCTCCGCTGGCGTGCGAAAACTTTGCAACCCTTTGTACCAATGGAGGCAACTCGCTGGATATCACTGGCAGCAGCAGCAAGAAACCCAAACCCGCACCCATCGGTGAAAGTGGCAAAGAGCTGACGTACAGAAACTCTGCAATCCACCGGGTGGTCAAAGGATTCATTGTCCAGGGCGGCGACATAATCTTTGGAAACGGAGCGGGCGGGGAATCGGTATACAATGGGAAGAAGTTCAAAGATGAGCGCGCTGGGCTTTCACTCAAGCACGATCGGGCCGGCATACTATCGATGGGCAACAGTGGGAAGAATTCCAATACGTCCCAGTTCTTTGTGACTCTGGATAAGGCTCCGCAGTGCGATGGAAAGCACGTGATATTTGGCGAATGCATTTCCGGGATGGAGGTGGTTCGTGCAATCGAGGAGTTTGCGGATGATGGCGTGCCCTCGGTTCCAATTACAATTACCGATTGCGGCGCCTACACTCCGCTGCACACGCCGGGTGCCGGGTTTTGGTACGACAGGCCCGATGCCGAATCTTACACCGGAATCACGCCCGAGTTTATGATACGACCGCGCCTTGGGATATTAGCGCCGAACGAACAGGTGGGCGAGCGGTTCAAGAAGGCGTTGGGAGAGCATGCATCCACCCTTTTGATAGCAGCCGATGCAATTGAAGGTGGAGATGAGGAGATTGTCCGTTCAGTGGCCGAGCCATTGGAACGATTTGCGCTGGACGTGGTAGTGGCGGCCCCGGTTTGTGCAAAACTATTGGATGCAATGGATGTCCCTTCTTCGTGGAATGAAGCAGCAAAGAAACTGGGCAAAGCAGTCCCAAACAAAGAGGAAGTGTTCATAGACGCCAAGCCTGTTGAGGTGCTCTCTCAACTCGTGGCCAAATCCTGGCTAGGGAAGAAAGAAGGCTGGCTGCTGAGCGCGTCCTTTGTGCAGAGATAATGAACGACAGGCATACCTACTTCATAGAAGAGGTTTGTTGCAAGTTCTACAGTTGACTGTTGCTCCCAATTTATCAGGCACGTGGCCCAGCCTCATACCGGCCTGTATGCTGCACCATTCTCCATCGCGTAAAGCATGTGCCCATCACCAATTCCCAAGTCCCGAAGCGACCTCATTTCTGCATCTGAAATCGCAGCATTGCGGAAAAAGAAAGTGACCCTGTTGCAGCCTGATTTGCGATACTTCATGTACTCGGCCTTCAGCGTCGCGAATGAGTCTGTGTTGCTGAGCTTCCAGGTTTTGTGCCTGGTGCCCTTGTTTTGGTTGCGATTCGTCTGAAAGGAAATCATCGCCGGAGGTGCAGCTGGCCTCGCAGCGGCAGCTCCTCTGCCTGCCCAAGAGGGAACCGATCCAAACATGCCCGAGGGTGGTGGATGCTGGGCACTGCCCTCGGGCATTTTGACATCAATGATCTCGCCGCCCTCCAGATCCAGCGCCTCCGGGGTCATTGTCGGCTGCAACACCTCTCCATCAAAGATGAACTTGCACGTCGCCAGGCTCGCGTTGCGCTTCTGCGCAAACTGCGCCATTGCAGATTGAAATGTTCCC
The DNA here is from genome assembly GCA_036939355.1 of Thalassiosira profunda. NCBI lineage: Eukaryota > Bacillariophyta > Thalassiosirophyceae > Thalassiosirales > Thalassiosiraceae > Thalassiosira > Thalassiosira profunda. The sequence continues at coordinate 2,745 of JALLAP010000719.1, read as the reverse complement.
TTCGATGGGACTGAGAGCGTGTCCACTTCGTTCGCCTTTCCATTCACCCTGAATTTGACTTTGACCGGCTTGCCCAAATCTCTCTGTTTCGCCTGGGGAGAGCGGGTCAGAGCTCGCACGTTGGATACCCTCCCCGGTCGCTGCTTCACCGCGGCGTCAATGAGATCCTCGTCCTCCATGTCATAGAACGCCGGCGTTTTCGCCATGTTCAAGGCCAGTCCGTCGAACTTGGCCACGCAAATCTCCAAGCTGCCGTCCCGCGCCGTGAACTCGTCCGCCAAATGCTGCAGCGGCTGGTCCGTCTTGATCTTAATGTTGGTTTTCGAGTCCTTTTTCGTCGCCGGGTGCGGGTATCGCAGCGTCAGACGGATGGTGGGGCCGGTGTAGCTCGGAAGGGCAGCAACCTTTTGCGCACCCACGTCGTCCGAATCAAGATCCACGTCAATTGCCTCCACTGACTTTGCTCTCATCGCTGGCAAATTGAGATCGGTCTCCTGCACCTCAGCCTCCTTCGCCTCGTAGTCCTGCGCCGCCCGCAGCTGCTCCCGCATCTTCTTGGCCTCCTCGAGGGCCTTGTTGGACGCCGCCCGCACTGACGGATCATGGTGTGTCTCCTTCTCCGGCGGGGCCTTGCTTGCTGCAGCAGGTTTCTCCTTCCGGGGGGAGAATCGAATCTCCGGGATGGGAGGGAGGTCCTCGTCGTCTGAGTTCACGAACGACTCGTCCACAGACGATCTCTTGGAGGCCGCTTTCCGGGGGGGACTGCGCTTCGTGTCCACCTTCTTTGCCGCCGGCTTCTTCTGCGGGCTCGCCGCCCCCCGCTTGAGATTCCTCCTCCCCTGTGTGCCCACGAACTCGCAGCTGCCGCTGCTGTCCGAGTCCGAATCTGCGTACGACTTCTTCCCCTTGGCAGCGGCCCTCCCCTTCGCAGCGGGCTTCTTCTTCTCCTCCCCCTCGCTCTCGCTGTCGGACTCGCTTCCCTCCTCCTCGGAGCTGGAGCCTCCCCCGTATTTCTTCCCCTGGAGCTTACGCCGCTTCGCCGCCAGCTCCTTCCTCCGGTTCTTTCCGAGGTCGAAGCTCATGTCGCTATCAGATGAGTCGGACGAGTCCGAATCGGAGGCGTTGCTCTTAGCCGTCTTCCGCTTGCTGTTGCTTCTGTGGGGCATGAACACGTCGTCGCTGTCGTCGCTGTCACTGTCGTCTTCGGTGTCGTTGCTGTGGTTGTTATTGATCCTCCCCAAGGCTTTGCGCCCCCTCCCCATGCCACTGGAAACAGCACCGTCGTCCGTCTCGTAGTCATCATCACTCGACTCGGCGTTCTTCTTGGCGATGCTCTTTTTTGCCGTGTGCTGCACCGGCAGCCCCGCACTCGAATCGTTGTCGCTGTCCAGGAGGTCCACCGCGCTCCCCCCTTTCCTCCCGCTACTGTTCTTTTTATTGCTGCTGCCACTTTTCCTCTTCCCACTCGACCCGCCTGATCTCTTTCTCGCCCCACTCGAAGCCACAACGTCATTTCCCTCCTCCTCGTCGCTGCTCTCAATGTCGCTCTGGTCAAAGTCGTCGGTCTCGTACTCGTCGCTGCTCCCAGTGTGGGTGGGAGGCCAGGTGTCCGGCCCCATGCCCCGCTTGGGGGCGCCCTTGGTCCCGAACATCTTACTTGTTGCGTGGTCCACGCTGGGTTGGATTTGGATCAGCGGTGCACGAGATGTGCACTCGCCGATTTTAAGGAGATCCGGGGATCAATGAATAACACCGGCGAATTTCGACAGATGGCAACGGCTAGGGGACAGTGCGGCGGGCAAGAGCGGGCGGCCGGGAGGGGGTGTTGGCGGTGCAGGAGCGGGCGTGGGGGTGCGCCGCGTGGGTCTAGTCGCCAAAAAATGAAAGGGGGCGTGTTTATGGATCACACTAAGAAGTATGGTATCACGTGATTTTTATGTCTTCCGCCTCCACAATGCAGCGCCTCCACCCCCGCCACGCGGCCTCCTCCCACCTTGCTCCCACCCACACACCCGCCATGCCTCTTACTGCATCGTCGCTGCTGACGGCGGCCGCCCTCGTCTCCGTCGGACGGGGCGTCGAGGGATTTTCCTCGATCTCGCGCTCTCGCCCAGGGTGCACCTTCTCCACGCAGACTCGGTTGCAACAGCAGATCTCTGCAAACGACAACTACTATGGGCGCTTTGATAGCTCCTTTATAGTCCGAGAATTCAGTTTGTACGAACAATTGGAGGATATCGTTCAGCTGGCGTCCAAACCCCTCCCAGAAAGACCCGACGGCATTGTAGCGGTTGCAAAGTTCACCTCCGCAGAAAACAAGGATTGCCGGGCAACCGAGGCGTCCTACGAGCGATTGGCACGCGACAACCCCGCAACGATCTTCCTGCGATGCTTCAAGGAGATGGAGGGGGCGGACAGCTTGTTCCAACGCGCCCAGGCGGAGAAGCTTCCCTGCTTCGATATATTCTACAAAGGAAATAGGGTGGCAAGTGTGGAGGGCCCGCGGTACAACGAACTCGAGACGTTATTGGGGCAATACCAGATACTGAACTCGGACCTTGATTTGTTCAGTGAGGAAGCCACCGCATCTCGGCCGCAGGCGTCGCCGTGGGGGCAGGGGAGTTCGAGCTCGGACATGTCGGCCACTCCGCGAACGACGGCGGCGTTTATACCCGGATACGATTGGAATAAGAAGGGAGGCTTCTTCGACGAGTTGGCAAACGACTTTCAGAAGAACAGCCCGTT